>JALPQI010008165.1:0-36154 GCA_025490895.1 Thaumatotibia leucotreta
ACCCTGAGCTCAAATAAGTAGTTTGTATTTTATACATGGCAACCCACGGCATCGTGCTTGCCTGTCCAGTACTCTTATTTTGTTTCCCGGCTCATATTATAAATAATAAGACGTGATTAATTAATTCATAGTTTTTGACTTTTTATCCCAATATACTAGGTGGAAAGGGACGACGTTCCTTCCCGCTACCAACCAACTCTACCAACGATTACGATGAACTTTCAGTATGAAACCAACATCGAAATATTAAAAAAAAATTAACCCCTCATACAAAGTGAGTGATTAGTTAGAGTTCAATAGTATGGAAAAGTAAATTTTCCATGTACGCTTTTGATGTTGGTCCCATACTAAAAGTTCATCGTAATGGTTGGTAGACTCGGTCGGTAGCAGGAAGGAACGTCGTGCCTTTCCACCCTGTATATGTCAGAAGAGATCATTCATGAATTACGTCATGAGTTCATGACTCATTATATCACCATTTAATTTCGGATATCTATAGGTCTCCTAATGCGTTTATACGCATAGTTAATAGGAGAGGCCTACGTCCAGCAGTGGACTACCAATGATGGTGATGATGATGATCTATAGGTAACGTATCTACTGTATGTAGGTTGGTGAAAAGGAAAGGAAATTACCGGTTTCTTGGCATTCTTTTGCCATGCAACTAGACCGTAGGTACATTCGAGCATGCAAAATGCGTTGCAACAGTAAATTATATCGAAATAAGATCAATTTGTAGGTACCTAAAATCCTGTTGGTAACTAGGCAATAAGAATGTGACTTCTACGAAATCAGGTTTTTTACGATCGCCATCAGTAATATCGAAGCTGCCTGGGTATCCAGAAATCTGAATATGCACTATGAGTACTAAAGTACGCAATGACGATAGAGAACTGCTGTGGTATTTGTCAGCATTCCTGCCGCTCCGATATATCTGATAGTTACTCAAGAATAATTAAATTACAGATATGGGGAAAACTCTCTTTCCATGGTATTTTATTTATTTATTTAAACTTTATTGCACAAAAGAGAACTTGCACCTGACATAAGTGATTCTAATTCAAAGAATTATTTTTATTTAGGTGATTTTTGCTGATCTAAGTATAATCTGGCGTTAATCCAATCAATTATAAACAAACAATCGCAATCGGCTTACCTGAAAAGGCCTGGAATTCTGTTCCGTGATTTCTCCTCCAATGATTCTGCCTTGTCTGCTAGCCATTTGACAAGAGTCATCCTGACACAATTGCCAGGCATTCAGAGTAACAGGCAAAATGAATAACACGAACTGTTTTAACATTTTAACTATAGGTACTTCAACTATAGGTATTTGAGAAAGTTGCTTAAAATTTAATTACAATTATTTTTTTCTTCTAGAGATTAAAGCTCTGATTTAGGCACATTTCACATTAGTAAAGAAATCATATTAAATGTAAGTCGTCACACCACTAACTATCTTAAATGTTGTATAAAATGTAGTACAATTTATCCCATCGGTATTATCTGCGGTTATCAGTGATAGGAATCATTGGAGAAATGTGAATGATAGCAGATAACGCTTCTTCAAACAACTATGTCCTGTTTCACATCATTCGTCATAACACTCTAAATTTTATGTTTATGATATCTTGTAAGCATATTAGTCATGCCATTAAAATCGGCGTTCAATATTCTTAGTAAAAAAAAGTCAATAATCAAACGAGGAATTAGAGAATAATACCCGAAACATTGATTGTTTACGCAAAAGTTAATGTAGAGAGCAATACAAATCCGTCCGTTGTAAATTATAGGCCTAGGCAGAACGTTACCTATTGGACGCCCATGACTGACATTTCGGCACCACAGGTTCAATACTAAAGATATACAGGGTGTAAGTCAAATACGGGCGAAGCTCTTAACGGGTGTTAGTTTACGACATAATAAGTACATTCAATTAACTTTTACTTAAAGTTAGAGCGACAAATTCGGCGCGCAATGTAGAGCAACATACGCGAGTTAAGCACTCGCTGACAGCTAATTTCAAAAGCAGATGACATAACTGCCATATCAACAATAACAAATGTTTCTACCTACATTGCTGCTCCGATAATCTTTAAAAAATTCTGTGGGGTCATAATTAAGAGTACCTAACTTTAAAAAAACCTTGTAATCCATGATTACACTAATGAATCCCATGCCTGGTTTAATTAATCTCCCGTATTAGATTTACACACTGTATAAGTCTCGGTGCACGGTTCGCGGTAGGTCCTCAGGACTTCTCAAATAAAAATACCGACGACTTTAGCCTAAGGCTGGATTTCACCAAACATTTATTCGAAGAATAATGCTTACTCTCAGATACTAGTGCCGAATTATTGTGGAGTTTGACATTATTATCCGAGAGTAATAGTACATTGTGCATCAAGGGAGGTAAGTACGGAATTACTAACGAGTGTTAGAAGCCCGACGCCGTTAGGCGGAGCGGAGGGCTTTTATGACTCGAGTTAGCATTCCGCTTACCGACCGTGATGCATACAATGTTTTTCATCAGTTCATCACACTTGCCGAAAAAAAAAGTTTTAAGAAATAACATTATTAAATGACGTACTGACATTTCTATTACTCCCTAGGGAATTTCACTTTGCTATTACTTCCGCTGCGCGTGCAAACAATGGCGCGCTTAGACAGCAAGTGTGATGAAAACGTTATTCTTCGAATAAAAGGTTGGTAAAATCGAGCCTAAAAGGAGTAAGGAGGAAGAGCGAGTTCGCTCCTAAAGGTTGCTATCAAGAAATAATAAATAATAATACAAGAACATTTATTTGAAAACATTATTTATTATATTTTCATCAAAAAAGTAAAATATTTAAAATAAAATAATGACGTAAACATAGGTACTCATGCAATAGTGTGTAATATTGTGGCAGTATTAGCCGACGACAGGGCCGTTCCGTTAGCACCGGTTCATATCTCAGAGGGAGACAGTCAAATCCACGGGATCCATTTGACATTAGACTAATATTACTAGCGTTGTCGTTCGTAGACTAATATTAGTCTAATCTTAAAGATATCCAGGTGGGAACCGGTCAGGCGGTGTTAGGAGTCGACCCTGGCAAGCACACTTAGTAGCTACCACTCCTCATCCACACCTCTATACAATACAATGACAATAACTGAACTAAAAATGTGTGATCGTAACATCTAGGGAACGTGATTCAGATACGATTAACAATTTGTGAGACTGGCAGTAAAATTAACTAAAATTAAATTTATATAAAGACACGATAGTTTGTAGAAGCACTTAGCGAACAAGCATACTTTACAGGTTAAGGCGATCCTGCGCACTGCCGGCTCTAACATCGAGCTAGCTACTAAACGCCTCTTAATATTTACGAAGAATCTAATAAGAAATTTCTGATATAATATTTAGGTACCGAAAAATGCGGCATTACGTACGAACGGCAGCGGCACAGTATCGCGAGAGAAGACACTTTATATTGGAATCTTTATACTAGTAAAATTACGTAGCTTACGTTACATTTTGTGTACGGACTGCTATGGAGCCCGTACGCCGGTCACTGGGGATACTGTAAATGCGATTACAATCCGATTCTCTAGCTAACTTTATCAAATGCGATATTCAAATTCCGTCAAATGGTATTTGATTGGTCAATATTAAAATTTCTAATAGAACATCTCAGTTTGAGTTAGTAGTGAATTACTGAACGACATACATTTCTAGTTCAACCGAATTTACATACACTATGTCCATTTTACATATACTGTATAAATAATCAATATAATATATATATTTCTCAATCTGAAATTTAAACACTAAACTTATTTCACCATAAATAGCGTCGCATTTAGAATTTAATAATTAAATATGTATAATTTATAGTCGTCTTCAAGTACAACAATTACACGTCGGGGAGGGTCGTTTCGGATATAAATCTAGTGATTCTCACTCGAGCGACCGAGCGATAATAAATACAATACAGACGAAGGCAAACGATCCAAACACTCAATCACCGAACAGTCTTAAATAACGTTTTGTACGCAACGAAATATTAAACTTAATAACATTGCCGCCGGTGACAATTTCGTCATCAGCAAAGCTTACTGCAGCAAGCGTCGTGTGAGAAACGTGCGGCTTCGGGTGCGCTCGGGGACACTCGGGCGCGCTCGGGTGAGCTCGGGTGCGATCGGGTGCGCTCGGGTGCGCTCGGGCGCGCTCGGGTGCGCTCGGCTCCGTATCTGCTCCATCGGTGTTTAGCTGCAATACAAAGGTGTCATTAGGATTTTATTCTGTCTAAATTGGCAAAATACCATTTTTCATTATTTCATCTGTGTCTTGAGAAACACAATGATTATAGTAACATTTCATGAGGATAACGCGTGTATGTTAGTAAAACATAACGGTACAGTAATGCGTTATAATCTGAGTCAAGCAGTCTATTCGGCTGTCTTGACAGCCTGCTTGATACGGACTTGGGAAATATCACTTTGCTTTATGATAGCGATTAGCATTACACGGTTAAAATACGCACAGCGGCTAGTGGCTCATCAATTAAAGTCCGTTGTACGACAAAAAGCTAACCTATGAGCATGCAAGCTACGGCGAGAATACATAGGTAAGACTGACTGAATATACAAACGATACTCCTCCTGGAGTATGTGTGGCTGCTCCCGCGTTTCCGCTACTGCAGCTGTGGCCGGGTCATCCCACAAGGGTGGGACGGTCGTTGCACCGTCATTTGGGAGGTTAAGAGGCTGTTGAATGAAGATTTGCCATGGGCATGGCGAGAGAGAAAATGATTTTGGTGATGATGATGATGCTCGGCGTATCTCTGCGGGATCGAATCAGAAATGAGGTTATCCGGCAGAGAACCAAAGTGATCGACATAGCCCGCCGTATTAGCAAGCTGAAGTGGCAGTGGGCTGGCTATATTAGCCGTAGAACCGACAACCGTTGGGGTAAACGAGTTCTTGAGTGGAGACCGCGTGTCGGCAAGCGTAGTGTAGGACGCCCTCAGGCAAGGTGGAGCGACGATTTGCGCGGGATGGCTGGCAGGAGCTGGATGCGAGCAGCCGAAGATCGAGAACGGTGGCGTGAAATTGGGGAGGCCTATGTCCAGCAGTGGACTGTGATAGGGTGATGATGATGATGATGATGATGATGATGATGATGATGATGATGCGGTAAAGGCAAGTTAAGGCAAGGCAAAGTCCGATCTGAGAGAGACTCTGAAGACAGATGGAGAGTGAATAGGTAAGAGCGAGCACTGACTTCTTCTTGAGCGTGAAGAAGGAGCGGCGCTTGGGCTCGTCCTTGGCGGGCGCGGGCAGCGTGTGCGAGCGGGACGCCTCCAGCCACCACGACATCTCCGCCACGTCGTGTGCTTGCAGGAACTCCGACACACAGCTAACCTAGCATGCAAGCTACGGCGAGTATACATAAGTAAGAGCGAGCACTGACTTCTTCTTGAGCGTGAAGAAGGAGCGGCGCTTGGGCTCGTCCTTGGCGGGCGCGGGCAGCGTGTGCGAGCGGGACGCCTCCAGCCACCACGACATCTCCGCCACGTCGTGTGCTTGCAGGAACTCCGACACATAGCTAACCTAGCACGCAAGCTACGGCGAGTATACATAAGTAAGAGCGAGCACTGACTTCTTCTTGAGCGTGAAGAAGGAGCGGCGCTTGGGCTCGTCCTTGGCGGGCGCGGGCAGCGTGTGCGAGCGGGACGCCTCCAGCCACCACGACATCTCCGCCACGTCGTGTGCTTGCAGGAACTCCGACACATAGCTAACCTAGCATGCAAGCTACGGCGAGTATACATAAGTAAGAGCGAGCACTGACTTCTTCTTGAGCGTGAAGAAGGAGCGGCGCTTGGGCTCGTCCTTGGCGGGCGCGGGCAGCGTGTGCGAGCGGGACGCCTCCAGCCACCACGACATCTCCGCCACGTCGTGTGCTTGCAGGAACTCCGACACATAGCTAACCTAGCACGCAAGCTACGGGGAGTATACATAAGTAAGAGCGAGCACTGACTTCTTCTTGAGCGTGCCTCCAGCCACCACGACATCTCCGCCACGTCGTGTGCTTGCAGGAACTCCGACACACAGCTAACCTAGCATGCAAGCTACGGCGAGTATACATAAGTAAGAGCGAGCACTGACTTCTTCTTGAGCGTGAAGAAGGAGCGGCGCTTGGGCTCGTCCTTGGCGGGC
Organism: Thaumatotibia leucotreta; assembly: GCA_025490895.1. Classification (NCBI taxonomy): domain Eukaryota; kingdom Metazoa; phylum Arthropoda; class Insecta; order Lepidoptera; family Tortricidae; genus Thaumatotibia; species Thaumatotibia leucotreta. The sequence goes on from JALPQI010008165.1 coordinate 6,205, forward strand.
GCGGGCAGCGTGTGCGAGCGGGACGCCTCCAGCCACCACGACATCTCCGCCACGTCGTGTGCTTGCAGGAACTCCGACACATAGCTAACCTAGCATGCAAGCTACGGCGAGTATACATAAGTAAGAGCGAGCACTGACTTCTTCTTGAGCGTGAAGAAGGAGCGGCGCTTGGGCTCGTCCTTGGCGGGCGCGGGCAGCGTGTGCGAGCGGGACGCCTCCAGCCACCACGACATCTCCGCCACGTCGTGTGCTTGCAGGAACTCCGACACATAGCTAACCTAGCATGCAAGCTACGGGGAGTATACATAAGTAAGAGCGAGCACTGACTTCTTCTTGAGCGTGAAGAAGGAGCGGCGCTTGGGCTCGTCCTTGGCGGGCGCGGGCAGCGTGTGCGAGCGGGACGCCTCCAGCCACCACGACATCTCCGCCACGTCGTGTGCTTGCAGGAACTCCGACACATAGCTAACCTAGCATGCAAGCTACGGGGAGTATACATAAGTAAGAGCGAGCACTGACTTCTTCTTGAGCGTGAAGAAGGAGCGGCGCTTGGGCTCGTCCTTGGCGGGCGCGGGCAGCGTGTGCGAGCGGGACGCCTCCAGCCACCACGACATCTCCGCCACGTCGTGTGCTTGCAGGAACTCCGACACATAGCTAACCTAGCATGCAAGCTACGGGGAGTATACATAAGTAAGAGCGAGCACTGACTTCTTCTTGAGCGTGAAGAAGGAGCGGCGCTTGGGCTCGTCCTTGGCGGGCGCGGGCAGCGTGTGCGAGCGGGACGCCTCCAGCCACCACGACATCTCCGCCACGTCGTGTGCTTGCAGGAACTCCGACACATAGCTAACCTAGCATGCAAGCTACGGGGAGTATACATAAGTAAGAGCGAGCACTGACTTCTTCTTGAGCGTGAAGAAGGAGCGGCGCTTGGGCTCGTCCTTGGCGGGCGCGGGCAGCGTGTGCGAGCGGGACGCCTCCAGCCACCACGACATCTCCGCCACGTCGTGTGCTTGCAGGAACTCCGACACATAGCTAACCTAGCATGCAAGCTACGGCGAGTACACATAAGTAAGAGCGAGCACTGACTTCTTCTTGAGCGTGAAGAAGGAGCGGCGCTTGGGCTCGTCCTTGGCGGGCGCGGGCAGCGTGTGCGAGCGGGACGCCTCCAGCCACCACGACATCTCCGCCACGTCGTGTGCTTGCAGGAACTCCGACACATAGCTAACCTAGCATGCAAGCTACGGGGAGGATACATAAGTAAGAGCGAGCACTGACTTCTTCTTGAGCGTGAAGAAGGAGCGGCGCTTGGGCTCGTCCTTGGCGGGCGCGGGCAGCGTGTGCGAGCGGGACGCCTCCAGCCACCACGACATCTCCGCCACGTCGTGTGCTTGCAGGAACTCCGACACATAGCTAACCTAGCATGCAAGCTACGGGGAGGATACATAAGTAAGAGCGAGCACTGACTTCTTCTTGAGCGTGAAGAAGGAGCGGCGCTTGGGCTCGTCCTTGGCGGGCGCGGGCAGCGTGTGCGAGCGGGACGCCTCCAGCCACCACGACATCTCCGCCACGTCGTGTGCTTGCAGGAACTCCGACACATAGCTAACCTAGCATGCAAGCTACGGCGAGTACACATAAGTAAGAGCGAGCACTGACTTCTTCTTGAGCGTGAAGAAGGAGCGGCGCTTGGGCTCGTCCTTGGCGGGCGCGGGCAGCGTGTGCGAGCGGGACGCCTCCAGCCACCACGACATCTCCGCCACGTCGTGTGCTTGCAGGAACTCCGACACATAGCTAACCTAGCATGCAAGCTACGGCGAGTACACATAAGTAAGAGCGAGCACTGACTTCTTCTTGAGCGTGAAGAAGGAGCGGCGCTTGGGCTCGTCCTTGGCGGGCGCGGGCAGCGTGTGCGAGCGGGACGCGGGCGCCGCCGTGCGCGCGCGCAGCGCCTCCAGCCACCACGACATCTCCGCCTCGTCGTGGGCTTGCAGCAGGAACTCCGCGCCCATGCCCAGTCTGGAAGGAGATATTGTTTATTACGGTGTTTCTATGCGATTTTGGTACGCGTTTTTTTTTGTTCATTACCATCACCACTTTATACCGTTTCATAAAAGCAAACGAGACTATTATGCCAAAATAGCAATAGTACATTGTGCATCAAGGGAGGTAAGTACGGAATTACTAACGAGAGTGTTAGAAGCCCGACGCCGTCAGGCGGAGGGCTTTTATGACTCGAGTTAGTATTCTGCTTACCGACCGTGATGCATACAATGTTTTTCATCACACTTGCCGACAAAAAAACAAGTTTTAAGACATAATATTATTAAATGACGTACTGACATTTCTATTACTCCCTAGGGAAATTCACTTTTCTATTACTCCCGCTATGCGCGCAAGCAATGGCGCGCTTAGACAGCAAGTGTGATGAAAACATAAATTGAACGTTTATTGTTACTGTAATGTAGGTAGAAAGTTACCAATTTATATTTCACGAACTAGGGTCAACCCTCCAGTGAATGAACACCCCCCAGTGAATGAACAAAAACACGGTTTTTTACGTATAATAAGAAATACAGACATTTCTACCACTTCTCGTACTTTTTTTCCTATTAGCAACCCGATATTCTATGCAATGGCAACACTCGGTAAATTTATTTTCTACCAGTTGCAATATGGCTGACATTTAAAGTTAGAGTTTTTCTGCATTTCTCGTTTTGTATGAAAAAATTAAATCCCAGCTAAGAACAGTGCATATTCAAAGTGATATTTGAAGTGCTTATTTGATGTGTATCAGCATTATATTTAGGTATGTGGTTAGATTAAGAGCTGAACTTCTTATAAATGTTTAGTTTGGCGGATTATTTAGCGATTAACTTGATATTTTTACGTGTCCCATCACTGGCTTATCGAATGTTCCAAAACCAGTGAATGAACAGGGTGTTCATTCACTGGCGTTAGCTCAATTTAGATTTTGTTCGAAATTTAAATGTTAACGTTATTGTATTATGGTTGTTTTTCGAGGATCTGCATAGAAAACGATTGTGATTCTTTGAGCTAGTGTTGGGACACTAGTGTTCATTCATAGGTATGAAAAATCCAGTGAATGGACTATGGAAATATTGGTCGTTCATTCACTAGATTTCTAGTATCCTATGAATGAACAGCATGACAAGCATCGTGGTTTTAATCATGTTGTATGTTTTACTTCTTAAATTGAGTGTGTTCGTGAAATTTCATTTTTCTTATTGTTAGAAATGAAGGCCTATACATTGTTTGCCGCTTCACAAGTTCCTTTCAACCAATATTCACTCAAAGTAACGTTGTGCCTACCTACATTATTTAATTTTTTTTAGAACATGGTTTTGTGTTTGTGGCAAATTTAATGTTATTGTTCTCTTTTAGAATATGGATGGAAAAAAAAGATATGAACGCTTTCGATATAGTCAAAAAGACCTGGAAAACGCTTTGCATGCTATTGTCAATGGCTCAATGACGATAAACAAAGCAAGTATACAATTTAATGTCCCCAAATCGACACTTCACAATAAAATCTCCCACAAAGTTCCATGGGAGAGAAAAATGGGACCACAGCCTGAACTTTCGGGCCTTGAAGAGACGGAATTGGTTCAATGGATAATAAATAAAGCAAAACTTGGATTTCCTATGCATCCGGACGAAGTAATTGATAGTGTACAAAATTATTTAAATGCAAATAATCGTGTAACCAAGTTCACTGAAAATAAACCCGGACCTAAATGGCTTGATTTGTTCCTCAAAAGACATCCTAATCTAACTAAAAGAAATGCTGAAATGATTTCCAAAGCAAGAGCAGCAGTTACAGAAGAAGGCATTAAGGCATGGTTTAAAGAGTTAGATGAATACTTGATTGAAGAGAATGCCATCGATATTAAAAACGATCCGAGCAGAGTATTCAATTCCGATGAAACTGGTGTAGTTATGTGCCCAAAAAGTGGTCAGATTCTAGGCCCAAAACGTTACAAAAATGTATATGAAATTACACATGGGAAAGAAAAGGAATCGGTAACGGTTCTCTGTACTTTTTCTGCTGATGGTACAGATGTACCACCTTTTGTGGTATATCCATATAAAAGATTGCCTCCTGCCATTGTCAATAAATTTCCTGATTCTTGGTTTATTGGCAGATCAGACAGTGGTTGGATGGTAACAGACACATTTTTTGCATACATCCAGCTATTTTATGACTGGCTAGTGGACAATAATAAAACATTTCCCGTTATTCTCTTTTTAGACGGGCACAAATCACACATTAACCGATCAATGACAGAGTTCTGTAAAGAAAAGAGAATATTATTATTCTGCTTGCACCCAAATGCAACTCATATTCTGCAACCCTGTGACGTCGGTATATTTGGGCCTCTTAAGAAATGCTGGAAAAAAGTCGTTAGAAAACATAAACAGGCTACGACAGCGCCTCTGACGAAAATGAATTTTGCTCCAATATTCAAAAAAGCGTATGACGCTGCCGTAAAGCCACAAACGATTAAAAATTCTTTCCGAATATGTGGTTTATTCCCCATTGATGCTAATGCCGTAGACTACTCAAAATGCATCAATACGCGCAGACAGGAAATTAATCAAAACAGGAATGAAAATTACACCCAGTCCGAAGAGTATAAAGAAGATATACGAAGCACAATAAAAGTAATTGAGAGTGAAATCGAACGACCAATAAGAAGCGAATTTTTAGAATGTTACATGGGAAATAAACCACATGCTCATTCTCTATACACTCTTTGGGCAAAATGCAAGGCAAAACTGGATAATAAAAATACCAGTCAAATAGAAGCTCCAACAGAAGTTCCACTTGATTTGTCCAGCACGTCTGTCGAAGCTCAAAATTGTGCTAGATCACAGAATACGATCATCGCAACCGTCGTTGACACAGATGAAAATTCTAATCAATCAATAGATCAGGTTACACAGAACCATATATCTATAACCTTTGAAACAGTTGCTCAAATTCACACGCAACCTGAATTAAATGAAATTGAAAATCTTGATAATGGACGGATTGACAGTGACAGTTTGATCTTAGACACAACAGATATATTCGAGAAAACCCCTAAGAATATACTAGAGAACACTCATGACATTATTAACTTCATTGTCGACCAAGATTCAACATTACTAAGAATGTCAACTTCACCTCAGAATGATGTATCCAGAATCCCAGAAGACGAAATCGTGGAAGATCCTATCAACTCGACGAACATAAATGATCTGACTACTACGAGATTGGACATTCAAGTTACGTGCGACGAAAACTATGTGGCATTGGACGAAACTGAAAAAATTGGCACTCATGTTACAAATACTCCTACAGATGCTATTATTCCTGTGGTTGATTATGTGACAGAGAATAGCATAGCTGTTTTTGAGGATAACAATGATAATTCTGTGTCTGCGGCTGATGACAATAATCCAAAAAATAGTTCTACTTCGAAGAGGCTCACAGATTTTTTACGCTATCCCGAAATATCATCACAAAAAAAAGCTGCTAAAATAAACAAAAAATCGGTACCATTTGGATTAACAGGCCTCAAGTGCAAAGAGTACTTTGCAAAACAAGATGCGGAAAAGCAGCGTAAAGAAGAAGAGCTAAAGGAAAGACAGCAAAAACGGAAAGAGAAAGCAGAAGTAAAGAACGAGAAAGCAGAATTAAGGAAAAGAAAATTAGAAAAAAAAGCAGAAACCCAGCTCAAAAAAGACAAAGTAACATCTGACCAACCTAAACAGAAGAAACTTTGCAAAAATGAAACACGTAATCCAGCAACAATGACTAATGAAGATATAACTGGCAAATACGTAATTGTTAGTTTTAAAACAGAAAAAAGGATTCGGTATTTTGTAGGAAAAGTGCTCACAATTAATGGATTGCAAAAAAAAATATAAAATTGATTTCCTACGAAAGAAATCAGTGTCACAAAACATCGTAAGTTTTGTACGACCACAAGTACCCGACGTTTCTGAAGTTGAATTTGCTGATATTCAACGTGTTCTTAGTGATCCCAATGTATCCAGACGTGGGTTTATGTCTTTTGCTGATGTTAGTTTTAAGGATATTGAATAGGAATAGCTACCTATTTCTATTCCAGTTCTTTGTTCTGTTGATTGTAATCAAATTATTTTGATAAAACTTTTTAAATAAGAATTTGTTAGGTTATCGTATCAAACAAAGCTAGATACATTTTATTTTATTACATTTTTGATCTCTTTACTTATTTTATTCGTTATGGTTATGACTGATAGTTAAACTATAATAATGTGTACGTTATTAAAACTACGAATGTTAAGGTGTTGATTATTATTATTTTTTTCGATCTCTTTTCTTATTTTATTCGTTATGGTTATGACTGATAATTAAACTATAATAATGTTTACGTTATTAAGACTACGAATGTTAAGGTGTTGATTTTTTTCCTAGATGAATATATTTTTGACTGATTGTGATTAGAGACTACTTGAAGACTGATTATGTGCCAACAAAGTTAATAGTTTATTCTTAAGTTAAGCTCAGGTTATAATGGCTATGATTAGATGAAGATTTTTTTATTATTATATTTAAATAATAAGAGAACCCCGATTTTTAGTGTAAGTACACTATATATATAGGTGCAAACAAATACCTATAGGGTACATACCTAATTATGTGAAAAATAACAATTTGATTATTACGATGATACTCTATGTACAGCATATTATTTTATGTAAAAAAATATTAAAATAATGTTGGTTAAAAATATTTAAATAGTGTTCATTCACTGGCTTTTATTGTGTTCATTCACTGGTTTTTTTGTTCATTCACTGGCGTTTTGGGTACTTTTTGATACTTTTGGCTATAACTCAATAACCATAAATAAAGTAAAAAATCGCAGAAATTATATTCTTGTTTATTAAGTAAAGATTGATTCAATTGCATAAAATCATTGCAATTACTCATGAATACCGAGCAATGATTTTTCAAAGTTGAGAATTTCCTTAAATGTTCATTCACTGGAGGGTTGACCCTATAACACGTTCGCCTCCAGGGTGCTTAGCCAAGTTGCCAATCGCTAGCTCTTGCTAGCGCATCGTAGTTTTCCCTCTCTGTCACTCCTTTTTTTTTTATACCACGTCGGTGGCAAACAAGCATACGGCCAGCTTGATGGAAAGCAGTCACCGTAGCCTATGGGCGCCTGCAACCCCAGGGGTGTCACATGCGCGTTGCCGACCCAATAAGAACTTGTACACTCCTCCTTCATATTAGTCCCGTAGAGGGAAAACTACGATGCGCTAGCAGGCGCTAGCGATTGGCAACTTGGCTAAGCACCCAGTAATATTTCACTAATACTATGCCAATCGAAATTATCCGATAGAACTCCTATGCCATTGACACGCATGTGTGACTGAACAGATTGTACTCTTCTGCCAGTGACACAGCACTTGTGTCAAAAACGTTCGTATTTCTATAGCACTGGCAGAAGGAAGAACTTGATTTATGCTAGTGGCATAAGAATAAGGTTACTCTGATCACGTATGTGTGTCACTGGCATAGGAATCAATTTTGTTGGTCACACATAACTCCCGCGACGCATGCAAGCAATATCAAAGGTGATGCAAATAATATATTTTTAATAATTCCATTTATAACCATCAATTAAAATATAAAATGGATTGAAATTTTGAATAAAAGAATATTTTTAATATGTGAACATAAAGCTTGACGCAAGGCTACTTCACAAATAAATGTCAAATTGTTGGATTTCCTGGAAACCCTTAACTATCGAACATGGTCCTGACACACCTTTCAAACTATACAGGGTGTAAAAGAAATGCCCATTAAATGTGCGCCGTTATAGTATTTTATGCAACCCTTGTTTAAGAGAGAGCAAAAAAAGTGAGTGGCGTGGGTTACAATTTGAAGCGAAGCCGAAAATTGTTATTAAAGACGCCACGAGCATTTTTTGACTCAGTTAAACAATGTTGCATACAATACTTTTTCTACGACCAAACACTTATTTTCAAATAAAATTGTAAAGAGAAATATTCTTAGTCAAACACAATTTTATTAATCATCAAGGTCGGGCGGTAGACGTCAAAATTAAAAAGAAAGCTCCTCTATGGTTTACTATTCATAAGAAAATTACATTTAATATTAGGTTGGCAGCCATGTATTTCATTACGTCTTGTATACACGAGGTGTCTTAAAATCCAAAAACGCACTGCGTGTATGCCCGAATGCGTTTACAGGGAATAGACAATATAGACTTATCTTGACTTCTGTAAGGTAGGGGCTTAATGGTGTGTTCACAACCCTGTAAATGACAAATACAAGTACAGGAGTAGAAAAAAATATAATTTACTTCTCGCGAGAACCACAAACTGTCTAGGGCTAAATGGCTGTTACTCAGACTGCATTATTTGGTGTGACCCTCCACATAAACTCACCTAAGCCGGAAGACGTGCTTCTTCTTAGTGTAATTGGCGGCGACTTCGACGACGGCCCCGTTCAAGTCCAGAGGGGCCTCTCCGCGCCAGCACTGGTCCGGCGCAGACTTGTACGCCTTCTGGTCTTTGTAGAATGACATGCGGCCTTCCTTCGCCACTACGTACACTTTGTCCCATGATCTAAAACACATTTTATAAGGTATTACTCTACGAACAAATAAAACATGAAAGCCGCACGCCACACTAAATTGCCTTTCAAAAACGGTCCTGAATTTTAGTTGACATGTGTCACCCTCTCTTCAATGCATCACGGTAATGAATTTCAATATCAACCTATAAATGCTTAAACCGCCATTTAAAAATAGTTGTGATTGTCAAAGATGTTGCGCCGAAATATGCGCGGCGTTAAGAAAAGCGCTAGGTATGTACAGTCAGCAGCAGATATACCTGAGCGGGCAAGGTGTCCAAGAAGTCTTGTACACTTAAATCGTCAGAAAAATATGAACATCTAAGTTATCATTTTCACATACGCTTTCAGTTCGTCACATATATCTTAACATTCCAGTTTTTCTTTAACACGTACACGGTTATTTAATCACAATGTCAATAACGGTTACAAAGTCAGTGGTAACTAAGCACTCAAATTTAAGCAGTTGTCATTAATATCTACACGCACTGCCAATCACATACGTCAGCAACCAAGGTGTCACCCGTTGCTTAGCAGTTGTTATTTCAATGGTAACTAAGCACCAACATTTTATGGGAATAACTTTCAATACTGTAATTTTTCATTCTGTAATTAGTTCGTTGAATGCAGTTTTTGCAATCCAAATGGCAAACGTATTTTCCTAGCTAGCTTCGGCACCTACCGCTGAACAGCTGCAACGGAACTTTCTCTGTCACTTCAATTAGGGTATAATAAGAGTGACCATGACAAGTTCTTTCGATTTGATGATTTCGGATTTCGCGGTAGCGGTCCTGAGGACTTATTGCGAGCTACACACGAAGTTTTGCCTCTTTGTCACACTTACGTTCGACATTGCAAGTGCGAAAGAGAGAGGCAAAACATCGTTCGTGGTTCACAATAGGCCCGTTTTTTTTTTTTTTTATACCACGTCGGTGGCAAACAAGCATACGGCCCGCCTGATGGAAAGCAATCACCGTAGCCTATGGGCGCCTGCTACCCCAGGGGTGTCACATGCGCGTTGCCGACCCAATAAGAACTTGTACACTCCTCTTTTGAAGAACCCCATACTGTAGTCCAACGGGAAAACCTCGGCAGCTCATTCCACAGACGGACCGTCCGCGGGAGGAAGTTCCTCTGAAACCGCACGGTGCGCGACCATTTAGGTTGCAAGGTATGAGGATGAGCGCCCAGTCGGTGGCGAGCGGTGCGATGATGAAAAGTGGACGTTGGCATCATGTCGAACAGTTCTTCAGAGCACAACCCATTGTACAGACGATAGAACACACATAAGGAGGCGAAGTCTCTCCTTAGACTTAAGGGTTCAATACCGCCTGCGAGTCTGGGATCGTCTACTATTCGGACAGCTCGTCTCTGAACCGAGTCAAAGGGTGCCAGCTGGTATACAGGTGCTCCTGCCCAGAGGTGACAGCAATACTCCATATGGGGTCTGACTTGCGTCTTTGAAGTCTTTGCCCGGAGTAAAGTATCCCCTCGCTTTATTGAGCACACCGAGCTTTTTGGATGCCAGCGTAGCTTTTCCCTCTCTCTAGGTGACATCGGAATTGGATGTCGTTGGAAATGTCGACTCCGAGGTTATAACTTATCCCTCTGGTTATAACTTATAAAGAATATTTGATCCATATGTGACAAGGATTGCTTTGACGTCTGACTGACTGACAACTCACGAAAGCAGTGCAGACTTGTCACTGCATACATCTATCTCAGGTTATGGCAAACTATTCAAAATGGATACATTTCTTTAGAATATTGAAATATGACTTATATTTGTAATAACATATTTTTAGGTAATAAATGAAGGTTGCAGGAGTACATTCATTCCGGACCTAATAATTATCAATATGACGTCAGTAGGTAACGTCAGTATTTCATTGCAAGTTTGAGAAAAATAAAATGAAATGAAACAGATAACAAACATAAAACATTTTATTTTCAAAAATTGAATGTTTCATACAAGCTTTTTTCTCTGGAGGAGCGTTGGTGGCCCACCGGTAAGGCTTTCATTTCGAAGGTCGTGGGCTCAAATCCTGTCGGTTCGTATCAATGAGTTTTCAGAACTTATGTACCGTACCTATGTACGAAATATCATTTGACATTATTTACCGTTGCGTTTCGGTGAAGGAGAACATCGTGAGGAAACCGGACTAATCCCAATAAGGCTTAGTATACCCTCTGGGTTTGAAGGTCAAATGGCAGTCGCTTTCGTAAAAATCTAGCACCTACGCCAAATCTTGGGACTAGTTGTCAAAGCGGGCCCTAGGCTCTCTGGCCGTGACAGAAGCCGGGGTAACAAAAAAGCAGGAAGAAGAAGACAAAGTTTTGTCGCTGACTGTGCTTTACTTCCCACGACCAACTTACACATATCGAGACGAGTCTAAGAAACCCAAACACAATGGGGTTTGGTTGTTTCATCACAAAGTTCCTATGGCTACCTTCCAGTTCCACCATCAGATCAGCTCTTTGTCATAATAATATTGCATTGTCATCAAATTTAAGCAGCTCAATCTAAAATCAGGAAATGGTTCAAATTTAACTTGCAAGATTCGATCATAGACAACGGAACTGAAAACTAAGTTGAAACTAAATTCTAAAAGCTTGTAAAAAGAGAAAAGTAAATAATTTTTCCTAAAGTTGACTAAGAAGCACCTGTCAAATGATTGAAGAGAAAAATGTGAGATAGATGTATGTGATGACAAGACTGTACTGCTTTCGATGATTGTCAAAACAGTTACTTAAAATAAGTATAGCTATTTTTCAATCAATATTCAACCATGTTTGTACCATACAACGTCTATTTTTCCTTCTTGTTCAGATATATTTGCCTTATTGACTGCTTAGATACCAGTGGTTTTTTAACAGCTGAGGTATCAGTGATGTGTTGTATGTTAAGAAATTAATGAAAATCGACTGTTAAGATATTTGTGACTTGTTAAGCGCTCACAAGTAAATACTATCATGACAGTCAACAACTTTTTGAAAGTTTAAATGTTAACCTCTCTTTGGACACCTCGAGTGTATAGTGACTTCTGATGCTGACTGTACTGCCCATCTTGGCACAATTGACCAATTGTGTTTGGGGGCATTTTTGAGCTGGCGTTAGACGTCCATGTTATTATATGTATGTATATGGTCGCAGGGTATACTAAGGTCTTTAAATAGTTATTTATGAATATTTATGATACAAGTGTGGAAAGTGGGCTTTTTAAAATCCTACATTTCAACATGTGTATCATACAACATTTTACAATGCATTATGCAAGGAAAACCTGGGTCACGTTTTATAAAGTTACAATTTACAATTTCGCTGTTTGCCTCTCTAACGCACGCACTAATTGGCTAGAAAGAGAGGCAAACAGCGAAATTGTAAATTGTAACTTTATAAAACGCGACCCAGACTATCTCGGCAGTAACAACCAGGACGTGCGGAAAAGTACTATGAAAAATCATTCCCGCACACTTGCGAAAGAAGACACTTTCAGTGCATAGATTTACCCTTAAAAAGATCATTTTCTGAGCATATGCATTGTAAAATTTGTTGCTATAATACATCAGAGAACAAGCTACCTAGAAACATTGTTACACAACTCTATTTTCATTACGGTACATTCCGATATTTTTGAGAAATACAATGTGAGAAATATCGGAACATACATACGTTTATGATGGCTACTGTAACCAAATCACAGGCCTTTTGATCGTAATGTGGGGCTGGGTTGATTAGTAGATGGTCCAATATTTATTCATTTTTTACTTCTCTGTTAAACTACTCTAAATTTGCTTTACCAATGAACGATGTCTGATTAAAAATATTATTTTTGAAAGTTTTCCTTCTACGGCTACGTTATAATTTGTGTAAACATACCAATTGTACTTAATAAGTTAGACGACCAGCCATATAGACAGAGATAAACTACACTGACAAAGTTATTTGCTTTATTCAAGTCTTAAAACTCTTCAGACAAACCGACTTCTACGGCCCCATCTAAGAAAAAATGTTTAATAGATTAATGACTAACCCTTGGTCATACGTAATCACATGTCTTTGATAGATCGGATGGATCTAGATCGGTCAGATCTACCGCAGGTACGAGGTCAGTTGAAAATGACCGACTATAATCGCCAAGGCCCGTAATTTTCATGCCGATGACATCAATTTAACGTCACGCTCCATTTTTGGGTGATTAATCGTTAGTAGTCAATCATTTTAATCATGTACAAATGACTTCAAAACTAGTATATTTATTTACTCGTGAAATAAATAATACCTACTTGATACGTGCTTCACGTTAAAGAGTAATTCTGTTTTCTACGTAATTATTGAAATGTGTTAATAACTATATGGGATCACTCTAAATGGAGCGTGACGTCAAATTGATGTCATCGGCATGAAAGTTACGGGCCCTGATAATCGCTATAACCTCGTCGTCCTGTCCTATTATAAAAAGTGTTTGGGAATTTTAACCTAATTGTCAAGAGAATAGTGGCAAACTTCGTTTGTTATTAACTCTATTACTAGTGCGCATGCGGTATGCTACCAACGATTATATTGCCGATAGTATTCTTACCTGTTGGAAGCGCGCTTGGCGGCGGATTCCCACTCATGCTTGCGGACAAGGGTGCCTTCGACGCCTTCATCTTCGCCCGCGGGACTAGCGCCCTCTGTATAACAGCACACGAGTTACGACATGTCCGAATCATGATTCACGGCTGATCAATAATCAGTAAAGATACGTTACACTTAGATAATAGTCATTTTACGAAGTAACGTAAGGCCCACCATACTATTTTCTTTAAATTTTATTTGGAACCTTGCTATGTAAAGGTGCGTTTAAACCAAAAGAGCATTCGCTGTTCTAGCGCCCGTTAAATCAACCAATCACGTTTTGTGTACCGATCGAATTTCGTAGAGTGGGAGGTTAGAACAGCGAATGCTCTTTTAGTTTAACCGCACCTTTAGGAATAGTGGTGAATTTCGTTTGTTTGTAAAATCAATGAAACAAAAGAAATGCGACTTTATTAAGTTCATGAAAGGGTTAAATTTCATTGAAGGTGAGTGTACATTGTAATGTACATTGGGCCTTACTAGGTTAACGTATCTTTGAAATTTATACACTAAAGTAGCGAACATATTACAAAAACAAATAATAAAGCCGTAACCTACATATCGGCTATTACTTTTTTGTGTTTAAAAACAATAATATATACTTAAATAATGAACTACATCTTGGTATCTATATGCTATGTACTATCTAAGCTAATGTTTAACGTAACCACAAGTGTCATGTTTGATACCACCTCCGTCCGTCTCCGTCCTGAATGAAAGCCACGCTAGTAAAACAGTTTTATTGCTATAACCACACGGATTCATGGATCATGCGCACGACACAACAGCACACTCAAAGCAAACGTTGCGAACAAAATTATAACATTAACTTCACACATAAGAACGTAGCACTAGATAGATAAAGATATTCTAAGAGTAAGTTTTTAAGTATTCAGGTACCATAGTAATTAAACAAATTGTATTTGTTTTGTTATGCTGTCGAATCTCAAATCAAATTAGGGAACGCGAGATCGATTATTTTATATGGGCATAACTGGTTTAGCATTTACTATATATAAGTGCATACTTCTTTGGTGTGAACAAATATTTGGACAAGTGCACGAACTCGCTCTATAGCTGGGCATATTTATCAAAACCTTGTAATTTGTAATACTAGTAGAAGTCCTTCTCTAATGAAGGGTGTATAAAAAGATTTCTACTTGTATTACAAGTTACGAGCTTTTGATAAACGAGCCCCAAGTAGAGAGGTGCACTCAGCCCGTTAATAGCTTAGTAGTGGACAGAGGTAAATAGTAGATATGTAGTTTAATTTATAATGATCTTGGCAAGTTACTCAGTAGATATTAATTTTAACAACTGTTTTATCATTTTGAGGATACTAGAATATCAAGAACAAGCTTTGACCACGACCACAGAATGGCGTTATGCAACGTCATCCAATAGCTCACAATACCTCTAAACCCTGTTTAAACACTGACTAATACTTGTACATTTAAGGGTCGAAGTGACTACAATTTTATAGTAATTCCAAACTCCATAGAAATTTGACACTAGTATCCGAGAGTAAGCGTTATTCTTCGATTAAAAGTTTGGTAAAGGTGCATTCAGACCAAACGAATATTCGCCATTCTAACCCACTCTACGAAATTTGATCGTTACACAAAACGTGATTGCTTGATTTCGTAGAGCGGGGGATAGAACAGTGAATGCTCTTTTGGTCTGAAACGCAGTCTAAATCGTCCAGAATGTCATGTTTACCCGTGTCCACTACGCGTACCTTCATCGTCGCTATGATGCGTCCCAGCCAACAGTTTCTTCGCGGTCTTCCATCTGAAGCTGCGGAACGGCGATTTGCTGCGCGAGCGCGACTTCACCTTACCGGAGCTAGAGGGCGTAGCCGGGCTCGAGCTCGATCCCGCCGCTGATTGGTCGAGGACGGGAGTGGGCGGGGCGAGGATTTACGTGAAACGCGGGATTTTCAAGGCAATATGAGGTTTTATTGACATTGATGGATGGGAGGTAGGAGAAAACAAAAAACAAAATAATTCAAAGCAACACAAAACGAACGCTTTGCAGCAAAAACAAAAGCAATGTCATGCTCGGTTTTGTATCAAGTTTATGGTTGATGTTACACATAAAATTTTGTTAGAGTCATGCGACGAACAGTGACAACAAATACTAGGTGTCTACTTTACCATTCAGTTAACTACAGGGAACTAATAGGTTTCGATGAAAGTCGTGGTTCAAATTCGCAACGAAAACTTAAAAGCCCAAAAATCGACGAGATACAATATGTCGAGATTCACTATGTATAAAATACGAAGAAGTATAGAAACCGAATAGTACTAAACATGAGCTTGTTTCAAAATTACCAATGAGTATTAGCTATGCTAATATATAGATGTTCATTTACAACTACAGAAAAGTACATCTTCATTAAAATATGATCAAACTGGGTTACCCATGTAATTTAAGTACTTTGAACTACATGTTTCGACGCATTAAGAGGGTCGTCACCCGGAGCACCCTCGGTATTTTATTGTTCGAGTCTTTCGTTAGTCATAATTCTAAAATTACATCTTCATTATCAATATTAGAAGATGTTTAAAGACTCGTAACATGATTTTAAGTTTGACCCAAATCCTATGTTTCTAGGGCATGCAATCTCGGAATTCGACATTATAAAATCCCGCGATTGCATACATTATGTGTCAAGGATCAAAATCGCGCGATTATTTAAACCACGACTCTCACGTATGATACTCACTGGAGGACCGTGCAGGTTTAGCGGGTGTCTGTTTAGACGGGCCGGGCTTAGCCGGACTCGGGGTCGCCGGGGTCGTTGACCCCGCGGGGGTTGCGGGGGTCGTTGACCCCGCGGGGGTTGTGAGGGCCGCAGGGGTCGCGGGGGTCGCGGGGGTAGCTGCCCGAGCCTCTGCATGCGACACTACGTGCAGGTTAATACTACGCTAGACTACCATGCATTGCAAAGTCGTTTTAAGCTACATCGATGTAATTTGAATGTGTCGCTGGATTTAGGATTACTAGCGTCTAGAGTTTAATTGAGTCTATTTCTGCAGTATCGGTGCAGGGAGGGAGGGGTGTTAAATTAATAAATAAATAAAAATATGATTTTGTTCCGCCCCATTTCTATACCTCAGGAACATACTCTGCTAGACTTGATAGATATTATTGTACAATATTTTGAATATGGCAAGACTTTATAGACATATATATCGAAGCGGCGACCTGTGTTCAAAAATATCTCAGCATGCACTCTAACTCCGAAACAATAGAGGCTTGCTCAGATATATTTGGGCACCCTGCCGACTGTATGTGAGCAATCATCTCTTATGTCATAAGTGTAAATCTGCGAGTAACCAATATAAAACTTTTGATTACTTTTCCGATTCTTGCTTGGCTGTGACATACATTGTTTTTATGTATTTTTGTTTTTGTTGTTATGATTTACAATTAGCAACCATAAGACACGAATAATAATCGATGTAACTTATAACTTGGGGTTCTACACTATTTGCCAAATAAATATGTAAGCGTATTTTAAAATAACTTGTAAAAATATTTTATAGTACTGTAGGGAATGCAATCCGGATTTTATTTGTATGAGATTACGGAGAATAACCGGTTGTTAACCGGTTTTCCATACTTTCCAAAACCGGGTTGCATTCCCTATACCTGGCTCATAATGATTCCAAAATAATATTGACTTGTAAACGAATAACTTCAATACGCTTACATATCCAATACAAATGAAAAGACAACGGTAATACCATGCAAGCATGCACAGTGCATAGTTTAATGCTACTAAATATTTATCTACTTAAATTAAGATCACAGTATAGGCACAATAAGTAAAGATTAGACCCTACCTAATAATAAAAGTATCAGTAATTTTCATTTCACCTATAGCTACATGTTTAACCCATTTGTTATATTTTATAGTATTTTGTAGGCTAACCGGTGTTCAGTTAGGTTAGGATGATTTTCCCTAATGACATATTTATTTCTAAAGCACACAGAATAAAGCTATAACACAAAGCAGTAGATATAAAAAGCAAAGCTATTATATAACACAGAAATACAAATACACTGTAAATGTATAATTTTAGTGCATAAAATAGCAAGAAATAGAAGCGATATGTGACACACACCTACCTTACTGACAGCATCAGATAGAGACGGCACGACACACGTTACTAAATATATAACTAGAGTGACAAGGATAGAGTATCAAACCTTCACCGTGATTAGACGTGGCACAGTACATAATATAATAAGGAAACATGTCTATTTAAATAAAATAAAGTTTACATGTAAAATGAGGATGACTAAGAAGGACCGGTATTTACTAAGTTAAATTATATTTGTATAGGCGACGTCAAAGCTTATAATATGACATGACATGTATAATAATATACTTTTTGATATTATTAACTTGTAGAAATGTAAACATTAAAAAATGTAAATACCGGTTGTATAGACCATCAAAAAAATCAGTACTGTAAAGGTTTCTCAAAAATATCTAAACACACACACAAGTTGTGTAGAATCGAATTTAGATATTTATAAGCACCTAAATGTACCGCGATATTTTCAATGACAATTAAATGTATGAACATGAATAAAAAATCGACGAATGGCGATGGCGTGAGAAAACAAAACGTGATACCATCACCTCGAACAAAACATATGGTGATGAGTGTTAAAAGTCGTGCATTAATACAGAAAAGTGCTATTTAGCCCCAACTACAAAAAACCTATCCTAACCGTAGTTTTACACATAAATGCCGTTATTCATAAACGTTAATTAAAACTCCATCGGCTAATTAATCGTTTTTCTTCTGTCACTTTGACATCTGCATTTGGTTTGGGACGAAACAAGATGAACTAAAACATGTATTGCAAGTGTTTTTTATGAATAAGGGGGTCAGCCTATAAAGCTACGGTTTAGAAAATGCAAAACAGATTACGATTTGTAAGATTTTGCATTCCCTACAACAAAAATTACAAAATCGTGTCCCAAGTAGAGCTCGAGCGGTGTTACCCTAAAAATTGTCAACACCAACTACCGAAGCCCATGCGTATATATTTTATAGCCTGGTATACAGTATATAAGCGCTCGGTTACCTGGCTGGGAGTGTGGTCGTTCTTGGGCCTTCTCAGCCGCTTTAGTGGACGTTCTCCTTACGACTACGCGTGTGCATGTGTGGACAACACATCGGTAAGTATCCCGCAACTCAGAGGGGCGCGCGCGGCGAACGTGAGATTTGGGACCGTGGTAGTGCTTGGGTGGCATTTGTTTAGACATTTGGAATACTAGACGCCTGCTGTATCTTCGTAGTTAGTGTCGTAGTATAAATAAGGTGCATGAAATATAAATAAGTAGATATCTAGCTTCGTTTTGCCCACAACTTGAGTGAAACATTCGATTCAGGCTTGTCACTTATTACTTGCCAAATATGGGATATCTCCTTTAAGAAACATATTGAGCCGGCATGATTCAAAATGATGATGTAGCTTTTCAGATCAAACAGGGTTTTTTTTAGTATACTAAATGATTTAAATAGTTTTAATTTTTTTTACCAACCCTGTAATTATTACCAATTATCAACTCAACGTAATAAAGTCCAGTTTGGCACGCAAACATACAAATAATCTATTAATACATTTTCTATTCATATTTTAATGTACATTTTAAAACGAGCACTGTGTTCTGATAAAGAGTAGTAATTGTAGTACATCTTGAAATTATTGAATCTCTAAATAAATGCCAGCCACGACGAGCACGTAATTTGTGAAATCGTTCGCCGCCCGAGCACCGATAAAGGGCAATGAATTTACATGAAAAGCGGCAAGCGATGCCGTAAGCCTTCCATGACCTACCGAAGTGCATGTGCTTACTCTTATCGTTTGAATATTCGCTGAAGTATAAACTTTTAGTGTTACTGCAATATGCAAGCTGCGATCACCAGTTGTCGGTGAAAGTTAGTGGAAAAAATAGACGAAATTGCAGTAGGCAAGGTTGAAGAATCATTGTGCTAAGCTGTTAAGCTTAGCACATGATTCTTCACCTGTGTAATGCCTTTGTTACACTGGATGTGTTTTGCGGTCTGTTGTCACTGTCAAGTCTACAAGGCCAGGATTAGACCTGCGATTTGTTACGTAAGTTCTACAACTTACTATAATAAATAAGTTTGTTGTTATAAGCAAGGACGGAGCTATACTCTCTTATCTCATCTTATTGGTGGGGCCCTTACGGATACACTTCGACCCATTGGGGTCTTTTGTGTAATTGCCCCCTGTTTCGCCTACCCCAGGGATTGTTCTATCAACTCAATATGTTTGAGGATGGACCCTAGCGGTAGCGTTTTGACCTCCTTCGGTTCCAGATAGCCGGTTCCGAAGTCTTTCATCCTTTGTCTGGCGAGGGCATGACATTCGCACATCAAGCGAATGAGAGGTGATTATCACTACTTCATTCTTTAGTGTAGTGCTGTCACTAGAAATTACGTAAGAAATCACAGGTGTAATCCTTGCCTAAGATAACATTGTTATCCTAACCGCATACTGTAAAACGCAGCAAGTGTAACAAAGGCCTTACCGTATTTCACCTATTATGAAAGTTTCTCGTATTATTCTTCGTAGTGCTAATAGACAGTACACATGCGTGCTTAAATTGCAATTGTGATTTGAAGTGTTAACTTTTTAGAGTTTTGTTTGACTTAGTATGAAATTTTCTTAACGATCTGTTTAGTGCTTAAATTATTTTGGTTGAACTTGTATCATATCAAAAACAAGCAATAGTTTAAAATTACAACAATAACTTAGTCATGATCCAAGTTCTCCAAATTAAGTTTTCCAGTCGCAATAAGAGTATTACCAATACTTGTAATACTGACTGATATAGTATTACTAGTATTGCGACTATGATAATTCATATTATTTGTATTTACGTAAGCGCAAATTTGACGTATACAGTAAATTCATCATTATCTATTACATTACTTAAGAGCACGAAATAAACATTTGTATTACAAATAGTCACTGGCAATAGTATCTGAACTGAATGAAGACCGTTAAAATACCTGACACAATCTTCATTTTACTGACATTAAGAACGTGTCACATTTTGCGGTCTTCATAGCGCAAGATACTTTGAGTGAATTTAAAAGACTGTAACGTAACATCAGTCACCAATGCTTTTGTGTGTTCTTATACCTGGTTCTTGTGTCTGGGGGGGACCACGGCTAATTCAATCTAGATAATAAAAAATAAAGTCCCAAATAAATAGAACTTACTACGAGCGTCACGTAAAGGAATTTAAAATTTTGTATGAAATTTTTTTACCGTAATTTTTATTCTCTTGATCGAATCAGCTCGTCACTCGAATGAGCTCAAACACGTCCAGATCTGGAAGAATCTGGTTTACGGGATTTTTTTTGGAATACGCCCAAATATGAACCTCAGGAGGTTATAACGTTGAAAATGTAGGAAAAAAATCAAATGTTTTTTTCGTGAATGTATGAAAATTTCGTTGTTTTCCGTTTTTTTCGGAATTTTAATGTCACTGTCATTTCTTACCATCTATTTCAATTGACTTTTCCTCGATGACATCGCATTCTCATGGTATAAGTGAAAATTAGACCTAATTCGCATTGGTTTAAAGTGTAAACTTACATTGATTTTTTTTTTATCCGGAAATAAACGAGCTGTTTGGAAAGATACGGAATTCAATCCGGAAATCAACGCTAGAAGGTAATAAGAACTCACAAAAGAACGGTAACTTCGGGAAACCATGGTCGGTACAGGTAGAGTGTTACCTTGTGGCGGTTCGGGTTCCGCGCGGTCGACGGCGTCGCGAGCGGCCGCCTCCGCTTGTTCTCGTTCTCGGCGCTCGCGCTCTGCGGCCTCGGCGAGTTCTTGGCGGCGCTTCATCTCTTTCACTTCGAACTGTGGGTTGAGAGAAGGGTTTGAAGGGCAGTTCTATGCAATAGGGATGATGACTGTAGTTAAAATAAATTATTTAACATTATGCACGACATAATACACAAAGAAATTATTACATGTAGATTGCAGTAATTTTTGTACAGAACTTCTATTTAATAAATTGAAAAGAACTTAAAAGCGTAGGTCATTTGGCAGTACTCAAACGTGACGTCACTTTTGAGTATTTCATATAAAATTCCATACTATTCCATAGTGGGGATCGTTTTGACAGTTGGAAAAAAGATGCTGATTTGACTTGCCAGTCATCATGCCTATTATTCAGTCGCTACAATCAAGTCATTACCATTCCCAAATTATTGACGAATTGCGTATGAATAGTGGAGTCATTTTCGATTATTTTGTAGCAGACGCATGTTTGTCTGCTATTCTGGCTTAATAGTCTCGTTTGCTTTTAGAAAAGGGTTAATAAAGTGGTGATGGTAATGAACAAAAAAACGCGTAACAAAATCGCATAGTAACACCGTGAAATAGATGCCACGAAAAAGTCTACCGATATCCCGTACAACCGTTTTTCTCTTTCTTAACCAGGATGCTTAGCCAAATTGCCAATCGCTAACGCTTAGTAGCGTGTCGTAGTTTTCCCTCTCTGTCATTCTTTCATTGTGACAAAGACAGTTAGCTGCCTTTCGTTTACGATTGACGATTAAGCGTTAGCGATTGGCAACTTGTCTAAGCAACCAGAGGAGTAAAAAATTGCTCAAAAATCGGAAGAAAACTCAAACTATCGGAATATACACGCGTTTATACGGGACAGATCATGGAATGCTCCTGTATTATATAGTGTGTTACCATGACCCCGGCTTTTACGGGTATACAAATTACTAGCAATCGTTTTCAAGTACTATTAACATTTGACAAATATTTAAATTGACCGCACAATAAAGTTTATTTCCTCCGAATGATCATTGCAACGCGGAAACTGCTTAGTTGTCCAACGTTGCGAATGGCTACGATCTGTTATTGTCAAGTGTGAATTTTGAAGTAGGTATATTGCTTCTCAATTAACTTTTCTTAGAAAGTTAATTATTTTAAAAATCTGAATTTTGTATCAAACAATGCTCAAGGTTTGATTAAAAATCTGCATCGCATTCCTCGGTTTCAATCGTTTGTTGAAATGTAGAATGTTTATTCCGAATTATCCAAGTTCATTGGTAAAAATAAAACGATCGGATAAAAAAATTGACTTATTTTACCAACCATAAAACTAATCGTACATTTAAAAAAATATTGGCTTTGGGCTAAGCTCCGTTATTAGAATAAACTGCGCTTTAGTCACACTGCGACACATAATGCAACATAATAAAGATTCTCATATTAAATTTTATGTTCCCCTGGAAATAATTATGCTGGGTTTGTCACAGAAATATTTCTGATTCTAATTTATTATACATTTAACATGTTCGATGTGAAAGCATAAGCATAAGTGGCCGTGCATTTTACCATTAAAGCATAAACAGCGGCATGCGATAATCCAGTCACCACTTACACTATCCAAGTAGTTATAGTACCATTCAGCTTCAGGGTAAAGGAGTTTACGAGTTTGGACAAGTAAGAGTAGGGAGTGGCTTAAAGGTATGGACTTTACTTCCTTCCCCAATTCGTTCACAGCTTTGTTACTACTGGTGAGTCCTGGTAAAGAGAGGACGGCAACATCGCTTATACTGTCTTCTGAAGGTTTACTCTTCCTTGACAGTTTTCGGAAGAAGTTCTTAACGCTTCCAGACCTAGATGAAGATTCACTGCTATGCCTTATTAATGACACGTTGGGATATACCCAAAGGGCCGACAGTCTCTCCCATAAAATGAAATCTATGCAGGAGAAAGTAATACTATGAGTATGAGCTTCTGGTTCGGTAGGATATTCGAAAAACACTGAGCTGTATATGTCTGGCGAGAGAGTACTTCGCCTAAGAGGACTATAAGGAGGGCTACTGGTTTCAGAAATTGTCGATAAGCTGTTTCCTCCGACTTTTGTCCATAGAAAAGAGTCGTTTCTTTCAAACTTCTTAGAACAGTCCAACGTTAATTCTCTGCGTTGGATTGTTTCCTCCATTTTGAATTTACCGGTTTTAAATATGATTTCTCTGACAACTACTCCTATTGGTTGGGTAGAATTCGGTGGTAAGGAGAAGGAACGTTTCTTCAGTGGAGAAGGAGGTTGGAAGGAGAATGTGGAATCGTCATATTTTTCCCATGGTTCAACACTAGGCCAAAGTGTCGTTTCACGCAGTTCAAGCTATTGTTGGTTAAAAAGAAAAAGAAAGTTATGAGTGAGAAACAGTGCAACTAAATAAACAGTGCAAATGCAAATCAATACAGAAGTGATTTTCAAATGTCACTTTGCAAAGTTTGAAAAGAAATTCAATTACAACATGCGAATATCACTTCTAAACAAGTAAATCTAGTGAATGAAAAAGCTAGTTTTAACAAAAACAGAACTACATTGCCCATGCATTATGTAATTTATGTATTTACAATTCCATAAAACGTATATTATTATATTAATTTGGTCATTTTAATTGCATAACTAGGTCATAGTAGACACAGTGTGACGATCTAAGACAGAGAAAAAGACAGTTCGAATCCCACTGATAATTAAATTATCACATATTTGAACTTTAGCACCACAACCACAATATAAACCGAATAAAATCTTCAAAGCATGCAGCAGTGAATTATAAATATTAGATATCAAATGTAAAAGAAAAATAACCACGATATATCCGAAATAGGAACACAAATCAAAATATTTATCTAATATCTGTCCAACAATCTGTCAGTAGACAAAGGTAAATTCAAAAAATATATGCACAAACAAGTTTGCCATAGAAAATCTGAATTTGTCGGGCCAATATTCGGCGTTTTTATTTCGTCATTATCATCTCGGCAAGTATTGTTACAACAGATGACCCTAACTGTTATTTTAATGTAAACGTACAGCACCAATACCTAATTCAGCATAACCAATGTTGTTGCTACTCGGCTTTCTTGCTAAAAATCGCGAGACGACAATAACGAATCCAAGCGGTTAAGGTGCATTCAGACCAAATGAGCATTCGCTATTCTATCCCCCACCACGAAACCAACGAATCACGTTTTGTGTAACGATCGAATTTCTAGAGAAGGGGGTTAGAATAGCGAATGCTCGTTTAGTTTGAATGCACCTTTAAAGCGCTCCTCGGAGAATCACACGCATTTTTTTACTGACGGAGATTGTGGTACAGTCGAAGACAAAATAAGGGGTATACAAAAACGTTCAAAAATATGTCCCAGTGCACTCTAATTCTGTGTAATAAGAACGTCGTAACATATTTATGAACGGATTCTTTCGATACTTATTTTTGCACTTGACTGTACAGATTATAAGATACTTGAAATGTTTGCCTACCGTAGTAAGTCTCTGTAGCGCGCTGAATCTGTCCTCCTGGGCCGCTGCAGACTTTTCAAATGCCTCATGCTTCTTAATGAGACTCTCGACCTCATCGATGGTGTGTCCCAACTCTTGGGACATGAGGTACGGCTCTTGAGCTATGAGCCAAGCTTCAGCAACGGCCGCGTCGCGAGCGAACTGGTACACTTCGAGAACTGAAGGGAATACGTACCGAATGTAAACATTTTTCTATTGGGATGATACTTTTCAGCGCACGAATTTTGATTGAATTATTAAGAGTGTACATATACGTTGATCAAGTGACAATATGAATGAGGTAATGTGATTTAAAATAGGTCTATTAATTGATGATGTTTTAATAACGGGAAAATAGGTATTTGTTTTGTGGATTAAAATTGGAATATTTCCTTGTTCAATACATAACATACAATACATTTTGTAACCGATTAATCGGCTTTAACGAATTCAATGCCACAATAAGCTCAATTAAGGCTTGTATTGTGGATACTAAGCGACGATACATACTTAAAAAAAATAGAATCAAACCAAGGAACAAAATAAATATTTTGTTAACCAATCAAATAAATGCCCTCACCGGGGTTCAAACCCAGTACCTCTGTTTTTGTAAGCAATCACTACAGGAAAATTCACCAAAGATGACACGAATGGATCAAGTAAAAGAAAGTATCTATGTGTGAATGCGAAAATTACAGTACGAGTAGATACAGGTTGGTAAAGCAGGGTCGTATACACACAATGATAGATGTCATTCATTCCATTCGTGCCAGCTTTGGTGAATTTACCTGTACCAACTAGCCACTCACTTGCTTGAAATTTTGGTTAAACTTGTAAAATAAGAATGACAGCAGGGACCTATTTCTCAAAAGCTTATAACTAGTAATACAAGCGGAAAACCTTATCTAACTTATGATGTCAAAAAGAGGCTTCCACATTATATTACAAGTTACAAGCTTTCCAGAAACGGGCCCCTGGTAGCGAAAAGCAATGAGAGTTTTCGATTATTTTTCTGCCACTAGGCGGCGCTACGTAGGCGTCTAGACCAAACAGCCGTCAGATTCATAGTATTCATTGGTACTGAACTTAATGTCGAAATTCTATTGTATTTGGAAGTTTACTGATATTGTAATGGATTAAGACTAGTAAACGGTCGCCGAACTGAAGATTGAGCTCTAAAACAGGCGCTCTGTGATTTTGAGCGCCTGTTTTAGAGCTCAATAAATACTAGAACTTTGATAATTTCATGACAATTAACTTAAAACATTCCTAAAGTAATGGTTTTAAGAATAAATAAACCTAAAAATATATCGAGGGTTGAATGGTCAAACCCGATAAGTCGCGATATTTTTTCATTGAAATAACAACTTCACGTCAATGTCATATAGTTCGTATTTTAAAAATCGGTTTGCTCGACTTATCGGGTTTGACCGCCTAACCCTTAATATCGAAAATTAAATACGCATATTTATTTTGACAGTTCGTTACGCCACAGTGCTGCAATCTCACCACCCCATAGTGGTGGAAAATGTATCAAAAACCCTCATTGAGTGAGTGGCTAGACTACTTGACTAGTACACCAAAGACTTGTAAACATATCACAGAATTAGATTTGGATAGAAAAAACAAGTTCATTCATTTGTATGGCGGCCGAGAGTGTTTTTTTTTTAAATAGTATTACAGTTCACATGAACCCTGTAAGGGCACAGCAATTACAAAGTACTTAATTGTATAGAGAGGCATGCATTACAACTTATGTTTTAATAACTACTGGTAACTACACAACAAAATTATTAAATAGTCAGATATACATTGCAACATATTCATTTAAATATCTAAATTTACACCTAAGTTTGGTATTTTTGGCTCAGTCTGGTTAAGTTTCTCACATTACATTATTGTGACTTATATCCACTCGTCGTTCAAATCGTTGAAGAAATCATTTAGTGTATAGTATGCTTTTTTTATTAAATACGTCTTAATCCTAATTTTGAACAGCCTATAGTCCTCAATGTCTTTAACGGAATTGGGGATTTTATTATAAATTTTTATTGCCATACCGTGGGGACTCTTGCGTATCATTTGTAGCGTTGTATCGGGGGTAGCTAGTTTTGTTTTTGGGCGCAAGTTCTGAGCTCGGGAGTATTGTTGGAATATGTGGTAGTTATTTTTAACAAATAGACACATTTCTAAAACGTATATTGACACAAGAGTTAAGATTTTAAAATTTATAAAATATGTTTTGCAGCTTTCCATTGGTTTTATATTTGCTAAAATTCTGACACAACGCTTTTGCAGTATAAATAGTTGCGCTATATTTGTACTATTTCCCCACAGCACGATACCGTACTGTAGCCACGCGTGGGCATATGCGTAGTATGCGCTTGTCGCTATGCTTATATTAGTGCATTTTTTGAGATTGTACAAGGCATACGTGAAGCTACTTAATTTACTGGTTATTTTATTTATATGATCTTTCCAGTTAAGTGTTGTATCTATATTTATACCCAAGAATGTTGTTGATGTGACTGATTCTATTTTCATGTTATTAAATGAGTAATCGACAATCATTGCGCGCTTCTGGTACGGTTTGAATTGCATTATTTTGGTTTTTTCAAAGTTAATTTGTAGATTGTGATCATTCATCCAGTTTTGCATTTAGGTTCAGTTCGTTTTGGCACGGTATCATAAAAGAGATGTCATCTGCGAACATGGTGCACTGACTTTTTATTATTTTAGGTAGGTCGTTGATGTAAATCAGGAATAAGATACAACCTAAGACACTGCCTTGTGGAATTGATTGTTGTACTTTTAATGGTAGTGATCGGATTTGACATATTTCACCAGTGACATAGTTGTAATTTTCTATTTCTACGTACTGTACGCGATTTGTTAAATATGAGGAAAACCAGTCGTGGGCTTTACCTCTTACTCCAACACTTTTTAATTTCTTCAGTAGTATGTTAAAAGGCACCCGGTCGTAAGCTTTGCTCATATCCAGCAGGACGCCTATTGCATATTTCCGATCATTTATAATATTTAGGATTTCTTGTACAAACTTGTATACCGCAAGCGTAGTTGACCTTTTTTCTCTAAAACCGTATTGATAGTCGCTAAAAACGTTAAATTTTTCACAGAACGAGTAAAGTCGCCTAGATATGGCAGTTTCAAATATTTTTGAAAATGTAGAGAGCAAAGCTATAGGCCTGTAGTTTTGACATTCGCTTTTACTGCCTTTTTTATATACTGGTTTTATAATCGATATTTTTAAAGCGTCTGGGACAGTAGCTTCCGTGATTGATTGGTTTATTAGGTAAGTTAATGGACCTTTAAGTACATCAGCACACTGTCTGATTAAATGGGGAGGCAATTCATCATAACCAAAGCTTCGCTTATTTTTTAGTTTTTTTATTATATTTTTAACTTCCATTTCTGAAACTGGTCGTAAGTACAAAGAATTCTCAATCCGTGAGTAGTTTAAAAAACTATTACCTGAAGTTGTTTTATCACCTACTGATGCAAAATAGTTGTTGAACACGTTAGCGACAGTATCTGGCTCATTAATCTTTTTATTTTGGTAATTTAATGTTACGTTATGTCTGGTTTTTACATTTATTTTATTAGTTTCGCGTTTTACAATATGCCACATTGATTTTACCATATTATCAGATTTGTTCATCATGTGTATATTTTGGAGCCTTTTTGAGGCTAAAACTGCTCTTTTTAATGCCTTTTCATATTCCTTGTAGTGTTTATTTAAAGTTGTATTATTATTTTGGGATAGAAAGGCTTTTAGTACTCTTTTATGCCTACATGAAATCTTGATACCCTTAGTTAACCATGGTTTTTTATTTTTGTTTTTTATCTTTGTGTGTTTGTGTCAGATTTTGTACTGAAGTTGTTACTTGCCTATGATTTTAAATATGTCTCAGGCCCTTGAGTATTCATATTTTTGTGTTGTTGCAATTAATATTACTTAAGGAGGCATTATAAATGTTTTTGTTCACTTCAACTTACAAAATTTGACGCCCGAAAGCTGCAAGCTGCGATTAAAGACGGACAACTCAGTGGATTTCACTGAGTTCATTTGATACGCTAAGTAGATACGTTTTCTTGATCTATGGTATATATGACATCTGTGAAACATATACTAACTGAGTTGTAGATTCTCCCAACGCTCCTCCCAACGGCGAAGCAGCGCGTTCCTCTGATTGGTCAATTGCAGCAACTTATCCTTAATATCGGCAGCAGCGTAGTGCTGTCTCGCAAGCAGCTCTTTGCCGAGTGAGATGCAAGCAGAGAAATTGTCTTCGCGAGTGTCGATCTCGGCTTTTAGGGATTGGTGGTTGTTCATGAGGAGTTCGACGCCACTTACGTCCCTGGTTAAAAAAAAATACATTACTATAGAGGACGGGAAGCGAAGGGTCACAGGCCAAGTAGACATATCTGGCCGAAGCAACTGAGACCAGCTGGCTTAGCACATGATTGGTGCGACAGTATGTCGCCGCGAGATAGATCTCCCGTCCTTCACTAGCTATATTAACAAAAGAGAGACGGATAGACTATCTCGCGGCGAGATACTGTCGCGCCAATCATGTGCTAAGCATACTGATAGAGATAAGCGGCCTGGATCATTGTTTCTCTGTATAGTGACTTGTATAGTGCTTTCCTCAAACTTGCAATGAAACAAACAAATAAGTCAAAGAACGAAACGAATCTACAAAATAATAAAAAGAAACAACTTTTATGTCAATAATATACAGGTCAATCCAAATGGATCAGTATGGAGGTTTTGGAAACAATAACAGATATCGGAATCTTGTCTTAGGAAACATGACGTTGATTTTAGTAAAAAGAAAAACTGCGGAATCAAACTTTAAACGAAAAAATCTTTATTTTACTTTGGTTATCGGTTGTGTAGCTCTTAAATAGTAAATGTCACTAGGAAACATTATGTCTAAAACTAATAAAATGGCTGGTTTTAAAACAATAAAGTTTTATTTTTCAATACTTCAGTGCCGGCGCCCTTTAACTTTGTACAGGGATGGCGGGCGATACGCCAAGGCGGTCGCATTCTAAACTTATTTCACCTACAAATGTGATCTGTACTTCGGTTTCTCGCCAGTGTTCATCTGTCTCACTACGTCGTCCATCCACAGCGTGAGGTTCCGGACTTGTTTGAAGAATGAAGTATCACTGACCATTCGTTTACAGAAGGTTTACAAAATGTTGATGATGGCAGCGACATCATATACACTACTGCGATCCGCTTCTCCTATTAACT
>JALPQI010008166.1:0-61399 GCA_025490895.1 Thaumatotibia leucotreta
CACCAAAGTTAGATCCGAGGTGGGAATCGAACCCTCATCGAATACTTAGCTTTCGTGGTTGATGCCTTTACCGCGCGACCACTTGGTCTTCGGTCTCTGTAAGACCGAGTGGCCGAGCGCTATAAGCATCAGCCGCAAAACCTGAGTACGTGTACGTGGGTTCCCACCTCGGATCTAACTTTGGTGATTTTAGTATATTTTCTTTGGTATCGAATATTTAAAATTACTTACTCGAAGAGACATTATGTCAGACAGTACGATTTAAGAGCAGTAAATCTACCACTGCCCCTGAACTCCGCTTATTCTTAGAGCCAAGAAAATTTAATGTAATCTAGATTAATCTTTCGCCTGGCGAGACGCCTACTAAAAGGAGTGTCTCACATCCACATCCAAGCATTTCTTTAGCCTTTGTTTTAGCTGACACGGCACTCTAGAGAGCCTCTCGTTTGAAGGCCAGCTCCTAACTGCTACGCTAAACCCTTTAACGTGCACAAACAAAATGCAGTCTTTACTCCTCGATATTGAGAACTGAAATAGAATCAGGGCCCACGGAATAAATTGGTTTTATTACGCCTGAGAGAATAACAATGAAGTTTTAGACGTTTCACGGCGATGGCACTATAAATTTGAAGCCGTGAGTAGAATGTGCTTTCGAAAATTAGTTAATCTAGGACTATGAGTTTTTAAACCACTTTAGAAAATAAAATGTCGACCCACAAAATCGATCTACAAAGTCAAAAATTTAAGACTATAGGAACTAGGAGGACTATAGGTGAAATGAATTTAAGGCTATCAAATTCATTTCATTTCAAAATATGACGGCCAAAGTGACTAAAAATAGATACGGAGTTTTCGTTTAGTCTTAATGATTCAATTCTGCTAGTGTTTTTTTCCTCGTTACAGATACATTACAAATAAAATTGTCTTTAATGCTCACGACATTTTTTATCCAATCTATGCTGAATTAGTAACGTAAAATATGCATAAAAACGGGTTTCCTTTAGTGCCTATAATCTGCGTAAATAAATCGTTATAAGTAACATTTTCCTCGGTTACCGCGATAGTCATTCATGAAATAAAACTTTTGCGCGTAGATACATTGATTAATTTAAGTAAATCCCGACTTTTCGATCACTTGTCGACTTTAAAATACATACAGGGTGAAAATGATTTTACCTAAAAAACTTGAAAGGTATATTCCTGACCACATCTCGAGACTATAATGTAGGTAATGTAATTTTTTTTAGATTGGGCTTAATTTAAGAAATAATGAGTTATGTTTAAAAAAACAATCATCATGACTCATTGTCAAATTCCTGCACGATAAATTACTCTATGAGTTTTCATATTGACGTTATAGAAAATGAGATAAAAATAGAGAAAAGACTTGAACAAAAAAAAAATTCTCTATAATTTTTTACTGTCTGTTTACTTGAGCTTTCTTTACTTACGTTTAAGTACTTAATATTTAATGACAAACGGGACAGGCAGTCTACCTGCGACCACGGGTGTAACGTCATGCCCGAAACATCAGGATAATATTAAACGTAAGTTTACGCGACTGAGTCCTTTATGTCGTTAAAATATTATTTTTTTATTGGTCATGTATAAAAAATCTAAGTTTCAAAAGTTTTTATTTGAGAACCATTATCCGAAAATGACACATGTCATGCAATACTTTTTTCCACAGATAAAATATAGGGAAGATTCCGTGTATTAAGACGTACATGAACAAACTATTGTCATCCTTCACCCCATCTCAAGACGTATTCCATAAGGAAAAAGAGACAAATAAAGTAGCTCTACTTGGTCGTGAACTCCATCAACGACTCCATTTTCTTGAACAAAGCTACCAACCTGACTAGATAAAATGTCATTACTATTAGTGATGTCCAGTCTTCAATCGTATACTTTTATCGTCAATAATAATATTTTTACCAAATTAGGTAGCGAATACAGTAGGAATAAACCTTATTTCCTACTCAAAATCACGATCTTCTTCGATCGTGATTTCAAAATCTACATTTTAGGATAAAAATAAAATCACAAAGTTAACGAAATATTTTCTTTAATTAAAATGTCATAATGAGGGTTTCCTAAAACGTATGCCACTAGTTGGCGCCACTTAGCCGTAAGGTCCCGCTAAGAAACACAATTATCTAGCCCCAAAGAAAGACTAAGTAAATGTTTTTTTTTTGTTAAATAAAGTTTAAATTTTTTTATGTATTTTTTTTAGCTCATACAAAATATTTAAACCAGAAACTATTAACATAGAATTTAGACAAGTTTCTGGACCTGCTCCCGCCCTGGTGATTTCAGAAAACTCTCATTATAACATGTTTTATGGACTTATCATTCCTTAAAGCATACCTAACAATTTTGGTATGATGGCTTCTTTATAATTAAATTAATCAGTCTACACAAGTATCACATGAGCGTCATTATTAAACTAAACTTAATTTACTTGCTGGTTGACATGACATTGGATGATTACCAAATATGGTGGGTAGTACGTCAGAATGTAATCACTTATGCGCGTACCCTTGCCTGAAACAACAGCTTAAAATTGTGCGGAGCATATTTTTGAATACTCTTTAGGGTACCAGTCGTCTGCCTTTTTGATATTTTTGACCCATAATAGCCTTTGTTCAGTGTCCAGTGGAAACCTGTTGGACATTAAAAACATCGATTCATTTTTGAGTTGACTATCAATACATTTATCGATATCACGATCGGTCTCTTAAGTACCACACTATGCGATACAAATGTTTGAATCCCACTATTTATCATTACATTACGAATGTAAATACAAATGGTTTAATCACAAAACTACACATATGTATCCGACAACAAATATTGAATAAGATTTTCAGTTACTTTTACCTTAATAAGGTTCGAAATCTTAAAATTCAAGTCAAAACTAAATTGCCGGTGAAACGTAATGTCTTTATTTTGTTCATTCAGGTAACCCTGGCGGTTTTTACACCCTGGAACCACACAAGTCATCACTTTTATCACATTCCGTGCACTTATCGAACAGAAATATACATGAAAAGCTTTATTTTAATCACTTTTACTATTTGCGGTTTAGGTGCACTAGTATACACAAACAAAGATCGTTGACAGGCATTGCCGGCGTCACCCACAGATAAAATAGACTCGGTCTATCAATTTTATATGTCTATGCTTTTTTCATCTTATACTATCATATTATAATACTTTTCTTTCTAGAACGTTTGCCTGAGCTCAAATATCAAAATCGTTAATATACAGGGTGGTAATGAATATGGCGACAGATTTTACCCATGCAATGTCCAAAGAAGTAAAATTATTTTTATTATATGACATGTGTCGTTTTTGGTATTTTATTTTAATAATTCTTTTAGATACCTGCAATAATTATGTACAAATATATATTATTGGAGGCGACTGTATATCCACGAAACTTCATGTTGGCAACAATTTTCGTCCTCTCAGTTGCTGTGAAAGGCTCTACAATCAAGCCCTTCCTCCGCTTACAGGCCTCCGTGTCATGTAATACGATTAATGCCACGATAATTCACTCGTCGAGTCATTAATCCATGCCGTTACCTAAACAGCCTCTTAATGAGATAGTTGGAAGGGTATAGAAGACTCAAGGAAGGTTATGGTTACGATAGTGAACGGTTGTGATAACGATGGGAGAATATTACTTTGTGGTCGTCGTGTTACCAAGACGTCGTTCTGGATAGCACCGTAGCTCCAGTATTAATATAATTATTATGAAATATATTTTTCTCAAATATGCAATGTTGTCATTACGCTCGTTATCATAGGCTACACAGTGTCTCGTTGCGGGCGGGCAATTTGAAAAAAATAGTAAAGGATTTTCATACAAGATTGAACGCTAGGCGCGATTTTTTTTTAAGTTATTGCCACGGATTGTGGCTTTCATCCCATTATGACATTTTGGTTCATTATGACATTTTGGTTCATTGTCAGCCTCTGTAGCCTAGTTGGTAGTGACCCAGCCTACGAAGCTGGAGGTTCCGAGCTCGAATCCCGGCAAGGGCATTCTTTCTGTATTTATTTATCATAAATGTTTGTTCCTTCACTGAAAAAAATATTTACCAAAGTGACTTAGGTTGGCTATATTACGAGGAAACTTTGATATATCTAACAAATCCTTGCTATCAAATTTACAAAACTAAAAAGGTTGAAGTCGATACCAGAGTTCTGGTTAAATCAACAAAGAACATTGTACATTATACCAAACAACTGGTAAAATCAACAAAAAACTGGTGTAATCAACCAAATTAATTTAGTAAAATGCCAACATAAAAAGTTTGGTAAAATCAAAAAAATATTTGTGATAGGACCCAATCAACCTTAATTTCCGGTTAGAATTACGAAAGATCTGATAAATCCAACTTAGCATTTTTTTCAGTGTTGGTCATAGCTGTGTATGTATCTAAGTATCTCTATACGTATCTATCTATTATATATATCGTCGCCTGGTACCCACAACACAAGCCTTAATTGAGTTTACCGTGGGACTAGGTTGATTTGTGTAAGATATCCCAAGATATTTATTTATTTATTTATTATGACATTCAACAAAAATAATACTAAGTATGTAATTATTTTACGTAAACTGACTTGGTAATTAACGTACTTACCAAATAAAACATAATAAACAAGTTTCAATAATTTTTAATATTAATTAAGATAGTGCAATACGCTTAATTTAAAAGTATTTTCAGAGTTGTGTTACAGCATATTTGAATTCCAACAATTTTAATATCGATGAACCGAACATCCAAAACTTCTTTTCTCTGATAGCAACTTTAAATCTTCTACGCTTGTCTACTTCTATAGACTTTTGATATTGAAAAAGGTTTCCTTTGAATGATATTGGAAAACTTTGGAATGAAATGGTCGGAGACACTTCACTTCATTCCTTGGTGAGGCTGGTTTTTTTTTAATTTGATTCAGCATAGCATAGACATTTTACATCTATATAATAATACGAGTATGACTAACGTCATAGGTACTTAAAATCCTGGTAGGATTACATGATACGCATAAAAATCAAAAGAATAGTTTAGAAGAGTCGATTAAGTGCCTGGGCATTTCTTCCTGCGTTTTAACCGCCGCGCCGTGATTTCGGTGGCAGCATTATTATCCGATTACCGTGAGAGTCGCATTAATTTTTGTACCCACCTATGTGACGCTCTGGTAAGGTAGAGCAACATAAGCCTTAATTTAAAAGAAAGGTAGCATAAAACTTATATTATTGTCATATTTCTAGATTAGTAGGTATATGTATATTATATTAGTGTATACAGATACACAGTGTTTCATGATTCACTAATAACCTCTCACACACTGTACCAAGTCGTAGGTACTGAGCAACTTTTAGTATGGGACCAACCTCGAAATTGAAAAAAACACTTTTTCATACATACTGAATTAGTGTCTGGATATTGTGTATAGAAAAATGTATTTTTTTGTTGTTTTGGCGTTGGTCCCATACTAAAAGTTGTTTAGTATGACATACAAATACGGTGTATGCGAGGTTATAAGTGCCTTATGAAACACCGTGTATTCAAAGCAAGCACGTCATTGGAGGAATATCTGCATTCTTTCCAACAGACAAAAGTTAGTTTTGTGGAGAGTAATAAACATGGATACCTTCACCTTTCCATCACTTGATTTGTGTACAAAATGCAACTGCAACAGTAAACAAATCTCCATTGACTGAAAAATATCGTGCCCATTCGTCTCCCATCTGAACCAATCAAGTAATAAACTCCTCCTTCTATGTCGATCCATCATTACTGAGGATCAAGACTCTTTTGACGAAGTTTCTCGATGCTGACTCTCCATCTGCTTCTGTAGGAACGTGATAGGTCGGTTATAATTTAAATAAATTATAGGTGATATTTTGGATTAATAAGTCGTAACAAGTAATCCTATCCTTAAAAGCCATAAAACAGTCGCAAACAATAATTAGCAACCAATACTCTTTGAAAACAAATACGATTGAACCTCAACGAAAGGATCGCTTTGCAGAGAAATTAATTACTTTATTCAAACAGACGTGAAAATTTATCGGCGAATTGATTTGATTCGGGATACTTTGCACTGGTACCAAAAATATAGATAGCGTAATGATTACTTTAACAAAATAATTCACTTGTTTGTTATTTATAGCTCATTTCCTTTATCAATCTGTAAACTGGAATAATTCGTATTTAAGGTAGGTACATGATCTGGTAAATTCTTATTCTGTGAAGTTAATTTTCGATGTGCATCACATAACCAACAACACAAGGAATTAATCACTAAATAATATGAAAAGGAAATTATATTTATTAGTCACATTATCAGCCTATAAAAAGTCCACTTCAAATCCCTTCACGACATCCACCGGAAGAGTTGGGGTAGTGACAAATTCTTATTCTTACTGCCATCACCACACGGGCATATTTATTAATAATTGCTTTTGCCAAAACCGCCAGGCTGAAGTTAGTTTCTCATTTTAGTGATAGCGCCGAGAATGTTTTATTTTGTCTGCCTGGGAAATACGGTCTTACGATTAAAAACTGTATTACGATTTTCGCACTAAGGTTAGGTTTCAAACACGAATCGGTTAAATGATTTATCGTTGACGTGTACTAGCGTACGTAGCACTCTCAGACGAACCGTAAAATACTCCTGTTATCGATACAAGATTTAGTTATAACGCCCCCTGTATTTACCTATTTCACTACAAAAATATAGGCATCCTATTCACCTCACAAAAAACAAAACTATCAAGGCCCCATTGCCGAACTTCCGATGTTTTATATAAGAATTCCGATTTTATATTCATTATAAAGTGGTGGATACGAAAGACAAAGTTTTTGAGTATCTTCACTCCTTTTTTCATTCAGGATCGCGACCTCAAAATCACTCAGTAGCTTCTCCATGCACGAGATATTAGAACTCTCAAAAATTACAGTAGTGGGGGGCTAGCAGAGACTTCAAAAATCGTGTACTTTGAGTTTGTCTCTGTCACTTTGAAGGCGTTAAGAGTGACAAAGAAAAATAGTAGAAATTTACCAACGAAAGAAGTTTGCAAATCAATTTTTGTATTACCTAGAATCGCCACTGTAGCAAAACTACCACTTTGTTCTAAGATCTATATTTTAACATAAAAACATACAAGCACCTGAGTCAAACATTTCCGACGGACCAAACAAATAATCAAATAAAATATTTTACGGTGAATATACGGAGGATGAATCCTTTCAATTGAACGAGAGGGAGTGTAGAGTGTTCGGTTCAATTAGAACCCCGACGGGTGTCGAGAGATGATTCGACAACTCTCGGGAGATGAATCATTGGGCCTAATTTGTGGGTTGTTTGTGGGTAGTGTTTCAGATCTTTGACCCTGAGTGATATGTTTCCTGAACATTCTATAGCGAAGAGAAAGTTAATAACCGTAGTACTTGTATTATTTTGTGATGTAATAAGTATTCTGAAATTTTAGAACCACAAAATATAAATAAGAAATGTTTGCATGCCAACATTTTTAAGTTATTCACAAAACTATACAACTATGTATAGTGTATGGACATTATAAACGTGTGTGATTGACTGACTGACTGATTGGCTGACCGTCAACACCAAACCGAAACTGTAGGAGCTCTCTCTCCTAAGCTTTGCTCTTGTCGGTGTAGCTCAAAGCACGCTCGCCATTTTCCTAGATCCCAAGCCATCTCTTTCAGGTTTTGATACGACGTGACTTTCACGTTCTCCTTGATTTGTTATATGTTTTTTCTCCTTGGTTTTTCTCTTCCACGCTTTCCTTCAATCTTTTTCTCCACTATACAGGAGCTAGAAACTTGTTGTTTTCAGGGTAGATTATTTTCATCACCAAGGAAATCATTTTAGTAACAAGTTGCTCTGTTGCCGTTATAACAATAAATAGGTACTAAAAAGTAGAATTTAAAATAAGTTAAGAAATTAAAATAAAACCTCCTTAAAATATTCACTGGAAATAAAAAGTCCAAAACAATTTTGGTTCCTTAGGATTTCCTACCCAAACATTTCAACCTTCTACCCTTTTCATTGAAAAAAAAAAATATGATTGCTAAGTACCCTACTGATCACTTTGAAGTCGGTGCCATAAATAATGCCTATGCCGGGATTTGAGCCCGGAACCTCCAGCTTCCTGGGCAAGGTCACTGCCAACTAGGCTACAGACGCTGCCATAGATGATAAATTGATAATGGTAAGGCACCCTTCGTGCGCGATCCGACTCGCACTTAGCCAGTTTTTATTATAAAATTACAGGCAAACCAAATTGATCCTAGCTATGTATGTAACTACAAAGCGAATATAAAGTTTGTATTATATTCCCAGAATATCTACCGAACCTATTAAACGCCTACAATGGGATGTATGTTTTTCTGAGAACGACTATGAATTTGTTAGTATAAATTTAGCTAGTTTTTCAGTTTCCAGTGCAGAATATCACAATATCTGTCAGATAAATGTTAGCTCAACCTTTTTTTGCGTGAATTAAAAAAGGAGAATGATATAGTAAACTATATCACTACGAGTAGGTACTTTTGTTTGGAATTGAATAATCAGTCCTTATAAATGTTGTAAATTAATAAATTTTGATCGTTTTTTGATATATAACAAGGTTAGTATTGAATAACCGATTAAAAGTAAAATGAGACAGTTATCCAGGATGTAAATATAATACGGACCAATTGCTTATAAGACATAATAAAATCATACATTTACTCTCACGGGCAACGAAAATGGGTTAGGTGGAGTTTTTCATAGAAAATGACGGAGACATGATGACTAAAAACAGTTACACTGTATTGTACTATAATATTTTTTTCGAAATAATTATAATACAGGTGGAACCGTTTTTAAAATTAGATTGGAATTTTCCTGAAATTTTCAGCCAATCTAAGAAACATGGAACTTGTCAGATGACTGCGTAGGAATAAAATTAGCAAGTCATGATTAAAAAAAAACTAGTGTTTTTTATACGTTTTACAAACCAATCGAACGACAATTTTAATGTATTTTTGGATTCAAGATTAAATTCAGAGAAATGCCAACACCTGAGTTAAAAAAAAATTGTAACTATACCTATACTATAAATATTTAAAATATATATATATCACATTAATATGTTTGCATTATTAACTTTTACCTACAATTACTTGTACAGTGAAAAAATATCCTTACAAATTAATTTACCTTCAAATGTAATACAACCAAACTTAACGCTACATAACTTAAAAAAATAGTGTTTACATTACTGAAATCTACGCCTAGTAAAATTTATTGCCCGTATTAAATTAACACACGGTATACGCAATCAATAGCAATCCCTTGATTAGTTTCAACTCAAATTGAGTTTCCAACACAAAGCAGAATGTTCAGTTAAAAACAAATCATGTCGACACCCACTTCAGACCTTTAATTACGAGCTAAATATGCGAATAAACCTCCTATTTGTCCGTTTAGAACCGACAAGGAGTGGGCGCTAAAACGGATACGAAATATGGGGTTTAATTCCTTTTTAACCCTTTGTTTGATTAAAACTATTTAAACTTTGTTGGACTGAGTGCCCACAAACTATTGACTCGAAATAATAATTATACTCATGTGATTCAAATTATAAAGACGCCATTTTACAGAGGGCCGTCAAACTAATAAGTTTTATCATGTCACAGTTTCAATTCATCACAGTCGCTTGCTTGAGGTGCTACCTACTACGATAACTAGTTTATGAAATCTGGATATACATACAGGATGGTCCAAACCTTGACGTCAAAAAATTTTTTTAGATTCCTCATGTCATGAGCTATCAGAATATACCCCATGTATGTTAGCCGATTTTTTGTAGTTTACGAGTTATGAATTTTTGAATTTTTTTTTTGAGGAATTCTGGAATGAAGAAATTTATTAATAAAAAAAACTGTTGGGTTTTTTAACTAGTTTCTTTTTGTAAAAGTATGACTACAAATAAAGCATTTAGTGACAAAAAAAATTGCGTCCTCACTTTGATACAAGTAGGATAAAAAATACCAAATTCAAAATTTTGCGTTAAAAACGCATCAAAATAGCATTAATGTACGTAAATAAAAAAAATAAAACATATCCCAAGGATTTTTGGTAATCTTAAGACTGCCCTAGACCTTAAACCTTCGTAAAAGCAAAAAAAAAGTGATACTTAATGATGAGGATTTTTCGGAGTAGTCGGTCACCTCATCAGCCTGTCTCCGTACACTGCTGGACGTAGGCTGGTCTCCTACTAACTATGCGTATACACGCATTAGGAGGTAAATGCCCATAATCGCCACGCTGGGCAAGCGGATTGGCGATCGCAGTAATGTGTCCACTATGATGACGCTGCTGCCCAAATGTACGTGCAAAGAATACATTTGTCACCACCCCAATTCTTCCCGCGGGAGTCGTAAGAGTCGACTAAGGGATAGAAGTGTCACTGACCATTGTTTAATTTGATTGATGATGGGCAGTCGGTCAAATAAACTTAAAAAAACTTCTAAATTTTTAATTTCAAAATAAAGTAAAATTTCGTCTGTTTTGTTGTTCTTATCAATAAACAAAGACAGAAAATACCACGAAAACTCAATTTGTGTAGTTATTCAAGTAATTTTTTAATACTTT
This sequence comes from Thaumatotibia leucotreta, assembly GCA_025490895.1. NCBI lineage: Eukaryota > Metazoa > Arthropoda > Insecta > Lepidoptera > Tortricidae > Thaumatotibia > Thaumatotibia leucotreta. The sequence goes on from JALPQI010008166.1 coordinate 10,690, forward strand.
TTTTACTTACTTTAGATATTAAGCTTTTTTAAGTTAATTTAACCGACTACTCCGAAAAATCCTCATCATTAAGTATCACTTTTTTTTTCTTTTACGAAGGCTCAAGGTCTAGGGCGTTCTTTAAAATACGAAAATTCCTTTGGATATATTTTATTTTTTTATTTACGTACATTAATGCTATTTTGATGCATTTTTAGTGTAAAAATTTGAATTTGGTTTTTTTTTATGCTACTTGTATCAAAGTGAGGACGCTAATTTTTTTGTCAGTAAATGCTTTATTTGTAGTAATACTTTTACAAACAGAAACTAGTTAAAAAACCCAACATTTTTTTTTTATTAAAAATTTCTTCATTCCAGAATTTCTCAAAAAAAAATTTCAAAAATTCATAACTCGAAAACTACAAACAATCGGCTAACATACATGGGGTATATTCTGATAGCTCATGACGTGAGGAATCTTAGAAAAATTTATTGACGTCAAGGTTTGGATCACCCTGTATATCCTAAACATCAGGGTAATTGGACGTACTCATGCAAAAAGAACCAATCCACATGAATTTGTCATATTAAATATTGTTTTGTTTGTTTTCATTTAAGGTGTAAATTAGAATTAAAGATTCACTTGGTTTAGTTCCCTGTTGGACATTACTTCCAATTACAGGTATAAATTCAATAATTTTTTTTATGTAAAGGTGTTATTTGCAAAAGTCGCACGAAGACACATATGGCCAAAGCCCGACGCGTACACAGTCCACGTCGGCAATGATTACGCTTCGGGCTATAGCCGAGGGTGCTCCGGACGAGGACCCTCTTTATGGGTCGAAAAATATGTGAGTAACCCGATTCGATAAATTTTAATATGTTTGAATCTCACGTTAGTTATAATTCTAAAACATTATTGCACAAGTCATAAACCAAATATTACATACTTATCCCTTTAAGGGATCTCTTCCAGCAAATAGAGGTTACAAATTCATGTACTTACAATTTAACGCCACGTCACGCCTCGCGACTCGTGGATCTCCGAAAAATGTCGCGCATAGTGACTAAGCACGCGTAAGTTTAACCGTTTAATTATGTGTATAATTCTGATGTATGCAGTTAGCTTAAGTTAATTATTAATTTTTTTACGTTACAAAAAAATATATTATGCTATTCTTTTTACCATCTATATAGATTGAAAAAAAAATGCAAATGCACTGTACATTTTAGCTTCCCCGACCCTTATCCCGCTGACATATTTAATTACGAAAAGCGTAAAGATGCTCAAGACTTGTTTTGCTTTACGATTCCATTGCCATTAATATTAATGAAAATGAACTCACTTATGTTAGATTGATTTTAATTTACTAAAAAGACATTGCTTAAATTTATCTTTTCGATGGACAAACCTAAAATTAAGGAATTAATGTACTAATTTTGAGATACAACAAGACTAACAGTACAACTAGATTTCCCGGTCTACTTCAATCCTATGTAATAAAACTATAACATAAAATACAACCTCTTAACTTTCGACCACCGATAACTGTTTCTCGACTGACAATTTTATTGACCCTAAAAACTACGTGACTAATTTAGTAAAAATAACATTAATTACATATTATTTCATTTTGAAAGATCTTGAAAAGTTTAGAAGATGTTAAGAAAAATAATTTAAGTAAGTACATAAAAAGGTAGTGCTGCTATCCATGCACGTGTAGATATAATAAGCTAATTTGATTAAAATCAATCTTGTAATTAGTTGTTAGATGATCATTCCATGAAATTAAATTATGCGACAAATGTGTTTCGTCAATACATTCTCTGCGACGAATTAGAAAAATAATAAAATATTTTCATTTCGCAAAGGAGACAAGCCTCGTAAGGCCCACCATACTAATTTCTTTAAATCATATTTTGAACTTTGCTGTATAAAGAAAAGTGCCGAATTTCGTTTGTATGTAAAATCAATCGAACAAAGGAAAAGCGACTTTATCGAGTTTATAAAAGGTTAAAATTTCATTGAAGTGGAGTGTGCATTGTAATGTACATTGGGCCTTACTAGGCAAGAGGAGACTAGAAATCATAGGGGAGAGAAATACGTGCAAATGGTCAAAATGAAGATATTAAATTAATTTGAATATCAACCACTGAATGTACGATGTGACAAAAATAGGTACCTACAATTCTTTTTCATAGCAATCTCTAGGCAAACTTTTAACGAGCAATTTCCTCGGGTGGGTGACTGCTTGGTGGATTAATTAAATTTCTCATTATACTGTACTGCTCATAATTTGAAAACGTGATGCCACTTTTTATTTCCAGACATGTCCAAGGATCGACTTCTTTTGTATGTACGGTAGACAATAATGATAATGTTCTTCTTTAGTTTAGTTCTTTAGTTATGACTCATTAGATATTATTTGCCTCGATCACATTCGTTTGTGATCATTGCTGAAATGTAAAGTATAATTTTACTGATATTTCACGCACTTTGGTCGATAATTTGTGTAATTATGTTTTGTGTTAGATGCCGTAAAACAATCCAACTAAAGCATGTACCGATAAAAAACTGTAACTTTCAAATAAGGAACTCGGATCGATATAGTTTGGTAGCTATAATTTCAAGCTTTGGAAATTAACCAGGAAGTTTTAACTTAGCTAAGTTAAGACTTCCTGGTTAATTTCCAGCAGTCAGCTGACTGTAGTACTTTTGTGTCACTACTGCATTTCAGGTACTCACAGTACAGTTTCTTCGAAACCTCTTCCAAACTATCTTTTCCAAACATTTTTTTCTTTATTTGTATGCAGTTTTCTAAGTTATGGGACTGTCGTCAATATGTTTGGCCATTCTTCTCGTGTTCCTTAAGATATCCTTGACTTATACATAATATCCTTGATATTTTTTGGTACTGATTTCGCTTCATAAAACTATGCGAAAAAGACTAAAATTTGTATAGGATTAAATAATTGGTTGAAGACCCATAGAAAATTCACATAATATGTGACATAATTCCCTTCACAGAGTATTACTGTGCCCAAGGCAGGGGTATATTTAAAAAAAAACATGGATATTAACCAGAAATATTAGTCACTTCTGCAGAACACGAAATCGTGCAGTGGAGAATAAAAAAAAGAGCTTGGATATAAATATAAATAGATTTCGAAGGGGTTGTGGAGAACTTTTATTGTGAATACTGATATTGCAGTAGCAACAAAAATGACTAATGATATTGCAGTAGCAACAAAAATTAAGTTAGCTAATTTAAGACCTCCTAGCTAATTACAAAAGCCAGAAATTACAGCTTTTTAACTGTATTGACCCGATTTCTTAATTTGAATTTGCCAGTTTTTTATCGGTACACCCCTTATAGTCCAAAATTTCAACTTTAATGTAAATAAGCATCAGTCCCAATCTTCATTTTGGCTTTGTCTATTTTATTTTTATTTTTATTAATGAGGAGTTTTTACCTATAAATAGGATTATTACTCGTAGTATAACAATCATACCTAATGGCAGATATTCGATTCGATTAAGTTTGGGACCATTGTTGGGAGCGTTTTACAGTTACAGTTATCGTATTTTATGCAACCCTTGTTTAAGAGAGATCAAAAAAGGTGAGGGGCGTGGTTAACAATTTGAGGCGAAGCCGAAAATTGTTATTGAAGACGCCACGAGCATTTTTTTACTCAGTTAAACAATGTTGCATACAATTTTTCTACGACCACACACTAATTTTCAAATAAAATTGAAAATTTGAGAAACATTTTTAGTCAAACACAATTTTATTAATCGTCAAGGTCGGGCGGGAGACGTCAAAATTAAAAAAGAAAGCTGCTCTATGGTTTACTATTCATCAGAAATTACATTTGGAATTAGGTTGGCAGCCATGTATTTCATTAAGTCTTGTATACACGAGGTGTCTCAACAACAAATCCAAAACGCACTGCGTTTATGCCCGAATGCATTTATAGGGAATATACAATTTTATAGACTTATCTTGACATCTTAAAGGTGTGTTCACGAAATAACAAATAAAAGTACGGGAGTAGAAAAAAATGGTTTACGGTACGTCAATTACGACTAATAACCTTACATGAACTAAAATATGTGTAATATTATTATCAGGGCCCGTAACTTTCATGCCGATGACATCAATTTGACGTCACGCTCCATTTAGGGTGATCCGAAATAGTTTTATTGTTTATTATTAATCATTAGTCGTCAATCATTTTAATCATGTACAAATAACTTCAAAAGTAGTATATTTGCACGTGAAATAAATTACACCTACTTGATACGTGAAACATAAATAAAACTATTTGATTTGTTTTTATACATACATTGTTTTTAATGATATTGTTAACACATTTCAATAATTACGTAGAAAACAGAATTCCTCTTTAACGTACAGCACGTATCAAGTAGGAATTATTTATTTCGCGAGTAAATATGCTACTTTTGAAGATATTTGTACATGATTAAAATGATTGACGACTAATGATTAATAATGAACAATAAAACTATTTCGGATCACCCTAAATGGAACGTGACGTCAAATTGATGTCATCGGCATGAAAGTTACGGGCCCTGATTATTATGTATGAAAAATAAAACATAATTGTCTTATGAATGTTTTAAGGCTGAACTCTTGTCATACACATATACTCGTACTATCGCCAAAGAAGAAGTGGTAGAAATTTCTGTGTGAACCGGTAGTTATAACCGTTATAAGGCAAGGAGTCTAGATTGCGGCTATAAAATGACTCAACAATGAACTATTTATTATGTTAGTAAATGTAAATACAGATGTCGCATCTATGTAAATAAGTAAACAAATGAATGATTAAGAGCATTTTTGCCATTGTCCGCCCGTACTGCGAACAGCTGCCATTCAGCAAAAAGCGAGCTATTTTTAGCCGCAGAGTTCAGAGGTTCCTGTCTAAAACGGCATTCTGAAATATTTCTTGTTTTCAAGAATAATAGGAAAATCCATGGAAAACAATATCCAAAGGGGCTTGAAGAAAGGAGCAATGTGAAAGAAAGGGCAGGTGAAATTTTCATCCCCCTCTTTTTACGTCAAGATTAAAATATACCGGCATGCAACACCACCTAATTCAAACAAAGAAATTCTTATCTTTCGAATACATTTCATAGACAAAAACCAAATTACATACCGGCATGGATGGTACTTAAAACAAATACCCATTATTCTAGATTAACAAGTTCGAGTCAAGTTAAGATTTTTTTAAGTAGACAACTAAGCACTCAGCCCACCTGATGGAAAGCGGCAAATGAGGCCCATGGACATAGTGACCAAAAAAATTGCCTATGCGCTGCCTACCCTGAGGACTTAGATGGATTGCATCTATGCCAGTAATTACACCGGCTATCTTACCCCAGTACAAACACAGTATTAACTATTTACATTTTGATGAAGAGGCTGTTCGTTTGAGATTAAATAAGCCGATTCGCACAAGTGTTTGAACAGCGAAGTACAAGCTCGACAAAATGGGGTGGCCTAAGCCTGAAGGCCATAACGCCCCAACTCACTGATTATCGAGTAACCTATTAAACTTATCAGAGTACAGTGTATATATTATGGAACAGTATCCGGACATTGTTGACAAGACTTTGAGGGCCTACATCGAACTTGTAAATCGAAAACTTCTGCCCTTGTTACTCACATGGAGTGACACGGTTCAGTGATAAGGACAGGTACACAAAAATTACGATTATCGAAGTTAGTAGCTGACCTACCGGATAAGAGTGGATGCCAATTTTAGTCATTTCCTTACTTTTTTTAAACTAAAAGATGTGTATAACACAGTTGCTATCCGTAACCCACTGTGTACATGGCTAGCTTCTATTAGGTACAGAACAGTATGGTTCACATGTCACATTGGGAAGTAAATGAGTTAACCATGATTCCTATTTTTATAGAATAAACTAATCTTGTCACAAAATAAGGTACTAAAAAGGCAAAGGATTATCTAGTATTCATATTTTCATATTTTCTTCGGTTACCACGATAGTCATTCAAAGTCAAAGTCAAATAATTCTTTATTCAAATTGGAATAGCAACAAACTCTTTTGAATCGTCTAGGTATTAAAACTACTTCCGGTTCGAACCCTACACCGCTGACCCAAGAAGAACCGGTAAGAAACTTGGCGGGAATTATTTTTTCAAACAATCATGGTACATCTTACAATTAACATGCATTAAAAAAAAACATAAAATTGATTTTAAATAAATTGAAATAGAATAATAATAACAAGAGATGTAAAGTCTCTAAAAAGTGAGAACATTTATAAGTAATAATTTATAGAGAAGTAAAGGTTTCTCTCCGAATAGGTATATAATAATAACATTATATAATGCACGTTTGGAGATGTATAAGGTCTCCAAGCGTAAATTATCATAATTGAATGTCATGACTTTAACAAACTAATAATTAAATCCTAAATTACTCCCACGGTGTTTTATCATTCATGTAGTCTTGTGTACTATAATAAGCTTTCGTGAAATAAAACTGCTATTAATAGCGGATTAAATTAAATTAATTAATACGTGAAATAATCCGTTATCGTAGTTTTATTCCTTTATATTTTATTTTTTGGTTAAATAGAATGAAAATGGAATTCATGTTTTTAAATCTGAAATAGAAAGCAAGGAAAATGTAATGGAAAAAAAGTGTTTTAACAAAAATCTGTAGGTTTTCTAGTTAAGGCCATATTCTTTGACCTCTCAACGCTAGTTTTAAGAGTCATCCAGCCTCCGCTAATACCCGTGACAGTCGCCGTCAATGATGACGTGATACTGTAATACTCATAGTGAAAATATTTACAGTACTACAACTATGTGACTAGTGTGAGTGAATCGAAACGACATAGTGTAACATAATAATAATATAAGTGATTAATTTATAATCTGGCAAGCTCTAGCAAGCCATGTGTAAAGTAGACGGTAAATTTAGAAAATACACGGATGCGAGACTATCCCATTAATATTTAATACGAAACTCGTTATAGATCCGCGGTCCTATAATGCGTATCAGGCGTACAATTTCATAAAAAATGATGCAAACATGCTGATTTTCAAAATTTTTGATGGTCTGTCCACGAAAAAAGTATATAATTATACATGATGATCAGGGGTCGAACTAATCATGCAGATGACGCAAAAATAACGTACTTAATTTTGCATTATAGGATAATGCTTTTATTTAAGCTTCCGTGCTGCATATTTCACAAAGTAATATAATAATCGCGAGTAAATCCATTACATTTATACAGGATGAAAGATGTATTGATTGTATTTTGTAGTTACACCCAGGGTATACTTGCTGCTATCATAAAATTTGTGAGGCCTATATTAAAGGGTGCATTTCGAGGGAGTTTTAGGTACCAAGCTACTAAATGTTGGAACGATATACCTCCTCCAATACGAACATTAAACAGCAAACCTCATTTCAAATTAAAATTACGCCAGCATTTATTAGAAATTCAAAAAAAAAGTACCTAAACACTCCAGTATCTATCAGTCATTCGCATAAATATATATATATATATATATTTCTTCCTCTTTATTCGCTCCAAATATGATTATCTACTTGTTCAGTTAAATAGTAACTTCCTATCAGTTTTAGACAATCACACATACTTAATATCTATTTCTTATCTTATTAACCACTCAATACAATAATAATACACATACACACTTACTTATAATTATAAACATAGCACAATAACTCATTTACACAATCTTTCCTTTTTCTATTTATGTACAATTTTCAACACGTTTATTTATATTTCTGCGTTAGTACGGATGGATATACATAGACTTGCGCTGCACTAGTCGTCTTTGCACTAGTGTAGATTTAGTGGTTCTGACGGAAGATCAGCGCTGTGGACTCTCGAGTCTACAGCACGTATGCTGAGTCAGCGCCAATTCTATACCACGACACATGACTCTTGCGCAAATAAACTATAGGTTAACTTAATTCATAAGTTTTAATGTTATGTATTTATTTTGTTTAGTTTTTGTTTTCCTTTTTTATGTTTGTATCACTGCGAATGTAAGTTGTGGTTTGAATAAAGTTTTTATCTATCTATCTATCTATCTATCATTTATTATAAATACGACTTTACTTGGTCATAATTTTTTGTATTACATGTTTATATAAAAACATACATGAGTCTAATTACTGCTTTAATAAGGTACACATTTCATCCTAGAAACGCGACATAAACCATCTGGATTAGACACAACTAACCCAATCCAAAATCCTGATCTCCTGAGTAATAAAAAAATATTTCGGACAAGTATTTATTACAAGAAAATTTACGTTTTGCGAAAAAGGCGACATCACACACAAAAAAATCGTACTTTGAAAGACACGCTTTCATGTGCTTCGTAATGTCAAACATTTAGATATTGCCATAGCTCTTATATTGCCCAAAAAAATGACCTGAATTTGTGAAAGGATACTTTAAAGAGAATATGGTATGTAGCTTACGTGTATTTTGTCAACTTACTTATTTCAAATGACACTTTCGTTTTAGTAAAAATAGTAATAGTAAAAATATTTTTTGAAAACATTCTATAGGTTATTTAATGTCATCCACATTATTAGTACGATCTCTGTACATGGTCAAGTTTATCTGTGTTATTATACAGGGTTACTTTTTCACCGTTACAATAAATATGTACCATATCATTGGTACAGATAGATCACGTTTATCAAGTAAAATTTTCATTTTTTTAAAATTTGTATTAATTTACCCTTCATGCAAATGTAACATAGTGGGGGCCATTCCCTATAGCAACTTTAGTCATTCGTATATTTTTCCATTCAATTTTTTTATGAAAAACTTATTTCTCAGTACAGATTGCGCATTTTTACGCGCTTGTGCGAGAAGTGGTTCATTTTAGGTCAGGTCGAAATCTTCGGAGGGCCATATGTACTGAAAAACGTCGTACGATACACGTGCGGAAACTAAATTCGTAACTCGTGTCGATTTAAAGCACTCCCTTTGGTCGTGCTTTAATTTATCTCCACTCCTTTAGTACTTAATTTTTTTCGCACTTGAATCGAAATGTACTAATTCTCGGTATGTTTCGTAACAATTCGCATTATTTTCCATATTTTTTTTTAATTGCTAGTATATTATTAGTAGTATTTTATTGATACTCATGTCTGCCTGCGACCACGGGTGTAACGTCAGGATATAATTAAACGTAAGTTTACGCGATTAGGACCCGTTTGTATTTAAAATATGAGTGATAGTCGTGAAAGTTTAAATCAATATAGTGCGACTGCTTGCAAAACATTTCATAAAATAATTCGAATTCCAAAATAAATTGTGTTTTTAAAATTTTATTGGATGATAACGAACTATTATGGATATAAAATCCTATTTTTAATAGATACGAGTAGGTACCATTCTTAATTATTTCACTATTTTCGTTATGTCAAAATGTGTCATGGTCTTATCACCAGTAGTCATCCTACTGTTTTTATCTATACTGTGCAATATGTTTGTTATTGTTTTGGTTTAATATATTGAATAACATAATTCTATTAATTTAGTCACTCACCACTTATGTTTATTCAGTCTCCGAAGCCCCAGTGATGATAACATTTTTTTATGTGTTATCACACCAATCTTAAAGATAGTTTGGTTGACGACAGCGGTGCGCAAAATTGACGTACGTCCTCCCTCCAACAGGTCCCGATTGGGACTGAAAGATGACAGCAGGAGCGATCCGGGAGAATAATTTCACATATTTTGTAAGATGAAATATAATTCTTACAATATTAATGATTTCTTCTTGTTAATCGTTGACACAGACTTTGACGTTTCTTCTGATATATTTTTTTCTTGGTAAAGTTATGTAGTTTCTTAGCAAAATGAGTTTTCATGCAGAGATTAGACCTATGTTTGGGATCGTTTTTTATAGGGCGAAGTTTTTTTAAATACTTAATACTAATCAATGCGCGATAGATCAAGTTCTCAAATGTAACATATATAAGTTTTACTTCATAAGGAAGTAGTATTATTGAGAAAACTGAAAAAAACAAACGGGAATTCTACGCTTACCTCGCCTTAATACAGTTTCCCTTTGTCGAGATACTTTTTATACCATACTGTCCTACTTAAAAAAACTTCTCTTTAATGTAGCTTTCTATTTACAAAAAAAATGTACATTACAAAACAAATGCGAAAGACATGAAATTCGAAACGAGTGGCGATGTTTTAAAACACGACCGATAGGGAGTGTTTTAAATCGACACGAGTTACGATTTTCGTTTTTGCACGTGTCTCGTACGATGTTTTTAGTGCAGATGGCCCTCCGAAGTTTTGGACCTGACGTAAAATGACACACTTCTCGCACTAGAGCCTAAAAAAGGCACCATCTGTACTAAAAAAGATATACTGTAACTGTTATGTTTATAGGTACTGTTTACATGCTCGATTTAGCACCGTATGATACGGAAAATTGGCTCATTTAGCTTTTCGTATATTTCGCAGACTTTTATGAATTATGAGAACGGGTAAATGTTCGAAATGTGAAATTATTAATGAAACACATGTACAGTCGAAGAAAGAGTTACTTGCCTAAATGTACAATCGAGGACAAATTTACCTGATTCGCCTTGCATACAGATCTTGTAGGATTAATTTCAGGACGATTTGATGACCTCTAATTTCGAGCTCACTGGGTATCACTGTTTAGTTTTTATTGTTTTAGTAACGTTTTTAAAATGTGGCAGTGAGTCAGAAAAATTCTACTTTGTTAGGAACGTGACGGCTATGACAGCTACCTCAGAAATATTATGGAAAGTGTGAGAATTCTCTATAAATGCAAACACCCAGTTATAAAATTAAGATTCACTTGAAATGCTATTCGTAACTTTCTTAGATGTACAGTCGAGTGCATTAATATATAGACACATTTGTAAGAATTGTAAGGGATCAGTATGGAGAAGTGTATATATATTAATGCTCTTGACTGTACGTGAAAAACGGCGTCACGTACCCGACAATAACGTGGAATGCACCGGCAACAGTACATCCACGTGGATAAACTGACCGTCAAGCCTACTGGGAACTCAAAAAGCGCCTTCCTGCTTATTTAAAGCTGAACAAAGTACTTATCACTTTTCGTAACAAAAAATATGTTTAATAACTAACTAGTGGCCGCCATCACATTTCATGGTTACGCATTTTTCGGTTTAATAAATCCTTTCCTTGATGGGCCATCTACAAACATGGACTATATGCATGTTTGCATAAATTAAGGCAATAACAGACAGAACAAAGTTGATTCACCCAAATTGATGTGGAAGTATGACGATGGCCAAAATGCTTGAATAGTGATCCAGGTGGCTTATGATGGTCCCGTTTTATCTATTTATCGTGCTACGCATCACTTTCGCACTTACTTACTCGTTAGAACCTGACGGCAACAACGAAAAACGATTTAACACGGTACCATCATAAGCCTACAGGTCCAGGAAGACTTGTGTGACCTTCAAGTTTCTTAAGGACGTCAATCTAAGAGGACAGGAGCGGAGTCTAGAGCCAAGATCCACGTCGGGTAGTTGACCAACGAAGCGAGCAACTAAGTAAAATCTTTAAATATTTTTAAAACAGTTAGTGCAATTTTAGGCATTAGTGCAAGAAGTGGTTCATTACTTGCCAGGTTGAAACTTCGAAGGCGTAGCTGTGCTGAAAACGTCTTACGCAACACATGCGAAAAAAAGTTCGTTACTCCTATGGATTTAAAACACTTATTCCAACTTCATTTTTTTTCGAACTTATATCGTACAATTACGTATAGATATTTGTACGAACCCTAATACAAACTCAAGCCAAGTCCAGTTAACCATTGAAGTCAAACAAGCCTGTTTTATTCAGATAAACTATTTTAAAGACCATTGAGTTTCCATTTCGTCGCCTCTCAGTTACTTACCAAACTTTGCTTATTAAAATTGAACATTTAAAGCTTCGGGACGCTAAGCCAAGTTGCCAGTCGCTAACGCTTAGTACCGTAGCATAGTTTTCCCTCTCTGTCACTCTTTCACATTAGGAGGATAAAGACAGTTAGCTGCCTTTCGTTTACGATTGACGATTAAGCGTTAGCGATTGGCAACTTGGCTAAGCACCCTGAACGGTTCCTTGGCGTAGCCGACCGAAAACTAAGCTTTGATTTTTATCAAAGAAAGCAATTTTCACGAAACTATGAACTAAGTGACTGAATGACTATAAATATTGAAGTAACTATAAACAATCACTTGAAATATAATTATATATTAAAATTTGTATTTACGAACATACATTTTCCCTTCTGATGAAAGTGACAAGCAAAAACCCGCCGGTTCATTCAAGTATTCATGAAAAATCTTATTTCTAATGCATGGAAAGCCATAAATAATAATATTTTCATCAGCTTGTCACACGTGGAAGCGTAAATTTACTTCCGCACGTGGAGTTTTACCTCCATTCGCCACCTACTACCATTACCAATACGGGCTATTTTAGCATAAACACCTCTAAAAATCTAAAAACTCAGACTCAACCTTTGATACAATTCATTGTGACATCATAACCTATAGTACAAATTAAAATCATAGCAATTTCACTTTGAATTGATGACAATTTAGCTAAGCTATTTAGACTACCCAGGTATGTATACGTATTTCGACCAACCAAATTTTATTGACAGTTATTTCCTTGCGATATGACAAAGTGTCTCTGATTTAATTATAAAAATAAGCATAGTAGGTTGGTGGTAATATTTTGATGCTACATATAAGTTTTAGCTCTCTCATGCACGAGGTAATTGGGTAAAGTGTAAGATAAACTACTTATACATACCTATATAATAATATCATCGTTCAGCCCATGATAGTCCACAGCTCGACGTAAGCTTCTCCTATTATTACATGACACATGGCGATTATGGGCATTTAGCACCTCCTAGTAAATGCCCACAATCGCCACGCTGGGCAAGCGGATTGGCGATCGTAGTAATGTGTCCACTATGATGACGCTGCTGCTGCCCATCATCAATCTTTTATCAAATAATTATCAGTGAAACTTCAATCCCTCAGTGTTGACTAACGATACCCACAGGAGGAGAGGTGGTGAGAAATGTATTCTTACTGCCGTTACCACACGGCCTATTATAACATGAATTATATTATTTAGACTGCATATTATTTCTCGCGTTGGTATAATAGTTTATTTTGGGTAAGTGTAAACGTATTTGTCTTTTTCGTTATTTTTTTTAGTGCTTTTCACGTAACGTACTCGTATATTTTTAACGTATTGCTCCTTAACTCTCTAATGTGTGCAACAGTGCACATAAAATCAAAACTTTGTTCAAGTATCAACATTCTTAATGCTCGTAACACAAAGTGGGTCCAGTTTTTATGTTAAGTTAAATTTCAGTGGTCACGCTATACTAAATAATTTCAATGTTCAATTTAGGTACTTAGTCGAATCTAATATTCAACTTCATTAACTTTATTTAAAGACAATAATTATACCTTTTTCATCGCAATGTAGCTTACTGTACCTACAAGTGTACAATGCACATATTTTTCGACCAACATTTTTGCTCTAAACAAAGGCGAGACAAGAACATACTTTTTTTTAAGTTTGCCAATAAAAATGTTAATCAACTTTACCCATTAGTTGTTCAGTGGCGTATTTAAAATAGTACATTACGCTACAAGTGCGAAACAAATGAAGCTCGAAACGAGTGGAGATAAATTAAAGCACGACCGAATTGAGGGCTTTAAATCGACACGAGTTACGAATTTCGTTTTCGCACGTGTATAGTACGACGTTTTTCAGTACATATGGCTCTCCGAAGATTTCCACCTAACGTTAAATGAATCACTTCTCGCACTAGCGCGTAAAAAAAGCTCCATCTGTACTGAAAATTATATTCAACTAGATTACAGGCTTATTTTTAAGTACTATCGTCAAAATTGATCATAGAATCGTGCCCATTTTCCTGTTCGTATGAAGAATTTGCCTCAAATTATCCGGCTTCGCAAGAAAGGATTCGCAGCTTTTAATGCTAGGCAGTCAAATTACTCTATCGTGTAATAAAACGGCTCCTAGTGCAATTAGTGTAATTAGAAACCACCGTGGTTTTAATAAAATAGTCCCTGAATTCATAAAATACAGAGCGATTATCGCCATCTGTCGGCGAGTAGTACAAACCAAATAATAGCGGCATCTCCTGGCGAGTAGCAGTTTACAAACACTACTTACGTTCGTAAGTTTATTAAGGTTCGCGATTAATACTTTCAACAGGTTTCAATAGATGGCAGTGTATGACGTTGACGAACTTTCGCCCTATTTCTCTCAAATAGTAAAGAAACTTAACACATAGAGGGCAGTATTTACAACAACATTCAGTCGCCATTGCTCCATTGGATCCATTGCATTATAAATGATCTAAATGTACAATATTTATATTTATGTTGTGAACATGTAAACATTATTAAATTTCAATAAAATACGAATTATTGTAAACAAACAAACATATTTTTTACAACTTGCTTGAATAAAATATGTTATATTCTCAAAAATCTTTTATGTTTCCTATCTCTATAAATCAAAATATCAAGCAATAAGGGAAAAAAATAGTTTCAAGTATGGGAGCAAGCGTTCAATAAGTACATAATTTGAGGAAATTTCAGCTACTATCGCAATTCTTGACTTAGGTACAGTCAAGGGCATAAATATGTACACATTTTTTCATTTGTGTTTGCAGCATAAGGTCTAAAATTGTGTAGGTATATATTTATATTTTTGACTGTACAACCTGGAGACAGATAGCGAAGTGTTAGCATGAAGGTCCTGTTGTTTACCCGCCAAGTAAATAAACCCTAAAAAGTAGTACCTAAATGTAATAAAACAATAGTTAAGTCTATTAGATTCACGAACTCCATTTTTATATTAGGACTGTTTAATATGCAATACCAGAATGGTCTACCTATATGCAAAATAAAAGTCGCTGTACAGTTCATTGTACTAACGAAATAGTCGAATTAATTTAGAATGTCTAGACGTAAGATAAAAAGGCCAGATTAGCTTGAAATTAATTTTGGAATGAACCTATCGAACGATACCTAATATTTATGTTGGGAAATTGTTCTTCATTTTTGCTGCGACTGTACAGTTCGCAGTAGATATTGCTAAGCGGGCAGGGTGTTCAAAATGAACTTGGCACTACCTTATTGCTAAGACTGTAAGAGTGTGCTCAGATCATTGTGAACACCTGCTTCGTGAATATCTGCTTGACTGTAGTACAAGGGTCGATAGCAAATAACACTATTAGTTAAAAAAAAAACAAATACGTACGTGTCTAAATATCTAGATATGTCTTCAAAACTTTATCACTTTCTTAAAAAAATGTACTAGAAAATATTTTTAAAATTTAAAAAATGTGATTTCATACTTAAATATTGAATGTAGAATTTGATAATGTTTAACGTAATTTTATTTATATTTTTTTCAATCATTTGAATTGGATTAATGGATTGTGAAAAAACTAGACAGTAGACACACATATTAAATTTATGACTAAGCAATCCTAATGACAAATACGAGCAAAAGTCAAAGGAAAGTTAAAAATAAGTATTTTTTTTGCTTAATCGCTGAGAATTATTCAACCAAACATTGCACAATCATGCAACTAAATAAAAGCAGCAATAGAAAAATACAGTGCTTGATGATCAAGGACAGTAAAAATGCTCTTTAATGATCAAGGCTTTTTGAGCCCCAGCGTCATCATATGATGACGGAAGTACATAAGCACTTCAAATGCCTGGGATGGGTTAAAGAGCATTTTTACCTCCCTTATCCTATTACGTCCTTAGGTCATAATACCTATGCATATATGCATGTGTGTTTTATAATTCACCTCATATTTTTATTTATTCTTTTCAAACCTCGTTTCGTAAAAATGAACACGTCATCACACCATCAATTTAAATTGGGAAAACCCAATAAAAATTTTATTTTATTTCTGCTTGCTCCTGATATTTCCCGTTCATAATATTCGGTTTCAGTTCAAGCCATTGACCACTATCAGATTAAAGTAAAATTTATTACTTTTGAGCGCCAGCTCCGGCCCAAACTGGATTAACTCGTTTTTGATGAAAGTTATAAACGGCCGCCATTTTTAAGTGCTTCCTGTTAAAAAAGGGTAGACACAATAGTTCATGATATAAATCAGAAACGGCTTAAAATTGTGATGAATTTTCTGGTTTATCAGGGTGAATATCTGAGTATTTCAACCGCCTAATTTTGGTAGCATCATTTTTGTCGAAGTTTCTAAAACTCTCAATGTTATACTTCGTCATTTGTTCGCATAAGCAGTAGAATAAGGTACCGTGCCTCCTTCAAATGACAAAGTAGCACATTGTAACGAATAGAAGATTCGGCAAATATGATGCCTCCAAAATTTGGGCGGTTGAAACGCTCAGATATTCACCCATCAGCAATAATTATATACCTACTTGGAAATGGAATTAATTGTTCTATACTGTACTATCGACTTCACACGGCTACGGTATTTAAAACCTTCCTCTTGAATCACTCTATCTATTAAAAAAACCGCATTAAAATCCGTTGCCCGGTTTTTAAAAAATAAGTATACGTAGGGATGTAGGGCGAGACAAAGCGACTTTTGTTTTATACTATGTAGTGATTAGCTAGCCTGTATGTACAGTTTGTAGCATTCACCAACTACAGAACGTACTTGTATCTCTCACTGCACGAACTGACATTTACCTATTTATTTCATCGAGCCATGTTTTCATCCACCCTCAACTTTAATGAGACAATGTGAGGGTATATTTTTTAACATTTTTTTAAATACCTATAAGAACATACTATAGTTTAATGTCTACTCGTATGACACCCGCATCATCCGCAGACCTCGAACCCTGTAAAGTGTTCGAAACGTCGAAATGAAGTTAAAATTACCTAGTTAATATACGCGAGTTTATCCGTTTTCATAGTTTTATTTCATGTGTAACCGAACGGTAACCGAAGAAAATATTATCTAATATCTAACCAAACAAAGTAATGTTTCGAGCTAAAAGGTTGCAAATTATAGCTGACCGGGCCGATGGCATGACCCTACTATGTGTCATGATTGAATTATTAAGGTAAACCAAGCAATTAATCACCTGGTATCCAGCATACTGTTTGTTTTCTTCGACAGCAGCCAATAAGCTTAATGGAGCATTGTAATATGCATGTGATACCTCTGGCAACCTGACCTTGCCTGGGTCTGTAAATATACTGCTGTCGAATGGCAAAACAAATAAACTACGGTTACAACGTTTCAAATTTTGAATTCCTAAAAACATAAGCAGTAGAAAATTAACGCAGTAATAAAAAAGCAAATTAAAAAAATATGTTTATTTTTATTTTCAGAAAAACACATTGTACAACATATTTGCAGTAACCCTGACCTTGGATGAGCCTGTCCTACCGAGCCTTTTTATTAAACTTAGCTGAAAACAAAAGCAAAACCCATGCAAGTAAGAACAAAAGAATAAATACAGTCATATTGAATGAACTAATGTCACATAGATTTTTTTTAAACGGTTTTTATTAACTTCACCGCGTATCAACTGTCGTCGATGCTTCAAATCTTGTGATCCATTTTTCGACCACTTCTACTGCACCGAAATCAATAAAATTTGGAACTCTTATCAAGTCCCCATGACAATGCAATATTATAATATTTGTATCCTTGTATCCTCAAAGCCTGATGCTGCAGACGTACTGCTTACCTAAACCGAGAGTGTTAGACACGTGAAAATGAAAGTATAGCATGTTTGGCATAATCAAATACTAGCAGCCTGATCTTGACTTCCAACTCCTCACTCCTGATGCTGCAGTACTGCCCACAAAAAACGCAAGGTTTATCTTTTATCGATAACTTGATTTTAAAGAAGTTCTTTAGATATTAAGAAGAAACATGCGAATTTAATACTAACGTCCAACTCCTCAAATCGGATACTCCAGTGTTACTGCCTGCCACAACCGCTAGGTTTAGCGATATGTAGATTTTGGAGTACTGCTTTAGATATTTGGTAGAAACATACGGATTTCATTATCATCATCATCATCGTATCAGCTGAAAGACGTTCACTGGTGAATATAGGTGTCCCCCAAAGATTGCCACAAGGACCGGCCCTGTGCCACCCGCATCCAGCGACCTTCACCTGATCATGAGTCCGCCTTGTGGGGATACATTGAATACTCACTTCCTAATTCTCAAATCTGATACTCTATAATATTACCATAACCGCTATAAGTGTGCCATAACCGCTAACAGCGTGGGTAGTTCGCGTAGGACGTGGCGTCGGACCTGCGGTCCGCTTGTTGATAGTGTGAGTTCACCCCTCGGGCCTTCGGCCCTCCAGCTGATAGTGACAGCGTGAGTGGACCGCGTAGGGCGAACCGTCGGGCCTGCGGCCCTCCAGCTGATAGAGTGACAGCATGAGTGGATAGCGTACCGTAGGGCGAGCCGTCGGGCCTTCGGCACTCCTACTGATAAAGTGACTGCTTGAGTGGTTCGCGTAGGGCGAGCCGTCGGGCCTGCGGCCCTTCAGCTGACAGAGTGACAGCGTGAGTGGTTCGCGTAAGGCGAGCCGTCGGGCCTGCGGCCCTCCAGCTGATAAAGTGACAGCGTGAGTGGTTCGCGCAGGGCGAGCCGTCGGGCCTACGGCCCTCCAGCTGATAGAGTGACAGCGTGAGTGGATCGCGTAGGGCGAGCCGTCGGGCCTGCAGCCCTCCAACTGATAGAGTGACAGCATGAGTGGATCGCGTAGCGTAGGGCGAAACGTCGGGCCTTCGGCCCTCCAGCTGATAAAGTGACAGCGTGAGTGGTTCGCGTAGGGCAAGCCGTCGGGCCTGCGGCCTTCCAGCTGATAGAGTGACAGCGTGGGTGGATCGCGTAGCTTAGGGCGAGCTGTCAGGCCTGCGGCCCTTCAGCTGATAGAGTGACAGCGTGAGTGGTTCGCGGAGGGCGAGCTGTTGGGCCTGCGGCCCTCCAGCTGATAGAGTGACAGCGTGGGTGGATCGCGTAGCTTAGGGCGAGCTGTCAGGCCTGCGGCCCTTCAGCTGATAGAGTGACAGCGTGAGTGGTTCGCGTAGGGCGAGCCATCGGGCCTGCGGCCCTCCATCTGTTAGAGTGACAGCGTGAGTGGATCGCGTAGGGCGAGCCATCGGGCCTGCGGCCCTCCAGCTGATAGAGTGACAGCATGAGTGGATGGCGTAGGGCGAGCCGTCGGGCCTGCGGCCCTCCAGCTGATAGAGTGACAGCGTGAGTGGTTCGCGTAGGGCGAGCCGTCGGGCCTGCGGCCCTTCCGGCTGATAGACTCACAGCGTGAGTGGTTCACGTAGGGCGAGCCGTCGGGCCTGCGGCCCTCCAGCTGATAGAGTAACAGCGTGAGTGGTTCGCGTAGGGCGAGCCGTCGGGCCTGCGGCCCTCCAGCTGATAGGGTGACAGCGTGAGTGGGTCGCGTAGGGCGAGCCGTCGGGCCTGCGGCACTTCCGGCTGCTAGACTGCATGGATTGACCCTTTGGGCCCTCGGTTCGCGTCGGACTTTCCGTCAGACCTGCGGTCCTCCGATTGGGCGACTGACAGTATGAGTTTATATTTTATAGTCTCGAAATTTGACTTGTATAAACAATTTCACTTGATTTTCTCAATAAACCAAATTGATTGATATATTTCTTATTCTCAGATCTCTGTTATTTAAGGTATTCTTTGAATAACACGTCCATTTGAGACACTTCGGACATTCAAGCTGACATTTTTTTGGGTCAGATTTCTAAAAATATCTATTCAGCAAGGATTACCCTCTCGATACTCATAAAATAATGTCCATTACGTTTACATAATATATGTGTCGTGATTAAAGTGCGAGAGTTAAACGCTAGAGCACGCATAATTGTATTACATATTACAAACAACATCTTTGATCTAAATTAAGTATATAATATCGGAAATTAACTTAACAATTGCACTAAAAACGTGAAAATAAAATAAGTAAAAAAGTTTTAAATTAAACGGTTTTTATTGCACCAAAAACTAGAAAATAAAAATTAGTTGTAACTAACCGAAGATGCTACTTTCTGTAGATTAGTCACGTGAAACTATTATCACTTTAGTCTTCCCAAGTCGGATACTGAAAGCCACGTTTAGCCTCTATGTCAGTGGATTAAGCGTTACCTAATCGGAAACGTTTACCAAACTAAAATAAAAACGTGGGGCGTTATTATAAAGAAACATACAAGTTCAAAATATGTAATTGTAGCTTTAATTTTGCAATTAATAATCCATCTATTTCAACACTTCTATACAGAGGTAAATAAATTTTATCAAGGCCAGAACAAAACTTATTACACTATTGCTGTCTTGATTTCTATGTGTGATCTTAAATAACTATAGTGACTTAATTACAATTGCGTACGCCCCACGTTTTTATTTCAGTTTGGTAAAAGTTTCTGATCAGGTAACGCTTAATCCACTGACATAGAGGCTAAACGTGGCTTTCAGTATCCGACTTGGGAAGACTACAGTGATAATAGTTTCACGTGACTAATCTACAGAAAGTAGCATCTTCGGTTAGTTACAACTAATTTTTATTTTCTAGTTTTTGGTGCAATAAAAACCGTTTAATTTAAAACTTTTTTACTTATTTTATTTCATATCATATTATTCTAATAGTCAATACAGAGTAGGTACCTACTTTATTCGAATACAGTTGGTATTGGTACAATAACCTTGGTGCCTTTTTGAAAAAAGTACGCTCGGCTGAGTTTTTTACTGGTGCTTCTCAGGTCACTGGTAAGGTTAGGTGGTTTTTTTTTTACATGCTCTTGTGTTTGATGGTTCAAAAATGCGTATGCTTACTTAATAGAATCGTTTGGTTGAGATTATGTTTTTTTTTGTTCGTTCCTAAAATTGTCACTATTTAGCTCTTTTCACAAAACAATGTAACACTAACTACACTTTGAGTCTTATTCATTGTTGAAATTACTTTTTCGAAGCATAACAAACAAATTCAAAACATAAAGTAAATTCCTCACCACTGTTAGAAAAGTTCTGTTTTTATTTGCGAATGGCGGGTGACATAGGTTCACACGAGATTTTTGCATTGTGTGAGAGCTTCCGACGTAATATATTTATGGAGATTAACAATCGTTTTTAGGATTTTTCTAGCCAAAATGGCAAAAACAGAACCCTTATAGATTTTCATGTCCGTCTGTCATAGCGGATTTACTCGTAAATTATAGGCTTTACAATAATGAAATTTGATAACGGAGAAATTTCACTTTTAGGGACACCACTTCAATTTTATAAAACAACGAGGTATAACATTCAGAAAAATGGATATGATGAATATTGATAAACTATTTCAATGATTTTTGGTTCGATCAAAGTATTTTATTTATTTATTTAGGTTAGTAGTTGATTTTGTAAAATGTTCTCGTCACTAAAAATATAATATTTTAAGTATTATAAAATTAAGCCTATAATAATTTAGGCCTATTAATACACTCTCAATATCAGATGGGCCTCAAATATCCTAATAATCCTTACTAATATTATAAATTCCAAAGTGACTGTCTTTTTGTTACACTTTCTCGTCTACACTACTGAAATAACTTTCATGAAGTTTGGCATGGAGATAGTCTAAGTCCCATGGAAGGACTTAGGATAGTTTTCATCCCGGAGAATTGCATAGTTCCCATGGGTAGCATTAACAGAATTATACCCATACAAAAACGTGGGTAACTGCTAGTTTACTTTGTGTATTTTCTTGGAAATAAATTAACATAATTATATGCTTTACACCTTTACACTAGTACATTATTATATGATTAAATGAATATATTTGTTAAAACGACATTTTACCACTTACAACATACTCCCAGGTAACGACAGAATTGTAGGTAGGTGCCAACTATAACCACACGAAATCGAAGGTACATGAGGCAGCAAAAAACATGGATATGGCGTATATAGGTATTTTTAATATTTTTCACCCACATATTTACTTAATAATTTATTTAATCAGAAACCGAACAACGTTAAAGAGCTATGTAACAATAACAATAGTAAGGCCAATTATAAGTTTCCCTAGAAAACCTGTATAGTATTAATGACAAACAAACTGATAATAACATTTCTTAAAAAGAGTTTAAGGTCAAACAATAATGTATAAACAAAGAAAGTTGACTGTGATTTTACACCAAGGGCCTACGTTAGTTGGTCGCGGTTGGTTCCCACTAAGTATAAAAATCCGTCGTACGCGGACCAGTTAGCGCTTTCATACAATTTTGAGCATCATTCATCAGATCTTTTATCTCCGCCTAGTTTGTATATAGATATTATAAGACAGCGCCATCAGCAATGAGATTTTAATGATCTTCTATATTTGGTTTAAAAAAATAATAATACATAGGGGCTATTTTGGATATGGAATACGGATTTGTAATAAATTACGTAGATACCTATTTGACGTAGCATACACCTTGCTCACTGAATGAGAAATGTTGTTTCTTAGTAATTTTATTCATTTTTCGTTGTTTTAGTTCCGTTGCCAATATAAATACCTATAAAATGGCGAGAAAGGCCTATCAGCCTACAAGATACATGTTTTAAGGCATTACATTCTTATCAAATCTAAATAGCGCGGCCAATGAAAATGTAACGATTAATTTTATCATTACATCGATTGTCATAATCTCCGTTATCACGAATAAAACACACCACATCCATTGAATTTATTGGTATTGTCAGTTGTTACCGATACCGATCAAACACGTCTGTTTTCTAATTACACACATCGACTCGGTCCGGACGGTCGTCTGAGTGGAACCAGTACACCGACTAAACTTGTAAGTGCAAATTCAAACGATAATATTCTTAATTGTAGGTAGATAAACTTTACATAGTAAATTGCCTATTCAATGGTTACTAATATAAAAAATAAAATGAATTCACGTATTCAGAAACATGGACCATTTTTTTCAAAGTTGTACCCACACTTTTTTTGGATTTAGAACTTTTAAAACCATGTCCACTCACAATCGCGATCTCTTTTGATCCTGATAGAAGGTTATTTTCCGTCACCATTATTTCGTACATTTTGTATGGGCATAACGACAAGGAAAGTCCGAAAAATGTTTGTAAATTTTGGTACAAAATCTTTCTTCTATTGAGATGGAAAAAGCTTACTATTCTGAGTAGAAATCATATAAATTTACCTAAGTACGTTACAAAACACTGAGGGGAACAGCTTTGAAAAAAAAATGCCATACATCCATCATCTCCGTTATAGTTAATTGTGTTTTATCCTTATCCGTCATTTTGACAACTTATATAGAAAACGACGAATTGCAGACTCCGTAACCAGTGTTGCGGTTAAAACCATTTGTTTCTAGGACATTTTACAAAATAGCGCATAGTGTATGCTAAAGTATCGCAATTCATTCAATGTAATCAAGAAAGTTATAAAGGACTGTCCTGACAAAGTTAAAATGGTACCAATTTATACGCAACGTGCCTCCAAGAACCTAAAACTCCGCAAAAGCACTGAACTACACTGGCAACGAGGTGGAACGGAAATTATAGCCGTCTGAATTTAGCTTAGGCTTTTAGAGTCTGGTTCTAAAAAGAACAATACGCATTAGGTACTAAACTAATTGAATTTTATTATCTGTTTTATTATCTTAGCAGCTTTGTTTACAAGAACCGAGGGAGGGATTCAAAATCGAAGACAATATTTTATTGGAATCACTATAAAAGTTTAAGTTCAAACAAAAATTAAAAGGACAAGGCCCTTGTGAACTCGTATTACTTTTGTACATGTGAGATTAAAAAAATAGGTTTGCAAACGGCCCCTGTTAAAACTAGATAAACTGACTATATAAAAGATAGGTAATCTACAAATGAATAATAATAATATATAATTTCGGGGAGTTTTCTCTGTCACTCTAATGACGCATTCATTGGAGTCACTGAGACAAATTTCCGAAATTTACGAACTTCGGTTTTTGCGGTAGCAGGCCAGCTCCAAAATTGGGTGCATCATTGCCATATGCAAGGCAACATTTTCATTGCAAATGAAAACATTCTCTTAATAATAAAATACCAAAATAGCAACATAATGTATAATGACTAACCAGATTTTTTTTTAGTTTCGTCCAAAATGGTGCTCACTCTGTATAAGTTAGATGCCAGCCCGCCAGTTCGGGCAGTACAAATGGTAATAGCAGCCATCAACCTGCCTGACGTGGAGTACATTGACGTTAATTTGATACAGTATGATCAACTCAAAGATGATTTCTTGAAGGTAATGATAATGCTAAATTCGCACAAGACACAGTCATAATAACATTCAAATCTTGTCTATCTTGTCTATCTTTTGCTTCTTATTGGTGCTTTATCAATATAAAGAGCCTATAGTCTTGGCTGCACGAAAAAGATTCCCAGTTTTGACTTCGCAAAACTATGATGATTGGCTCATTGGTTCTTGTAATGATAATATTATGCATAAGATTATTTGGTCTATATTACCTTGACTCGTGTGCCTTGTTTTGTAACAGGTAATGCAAATATTATCTTGTTGATTGCAGCTTAATCCGCAACACACGATACCAACACTGGTAGACGACGATTTTGTTATTTGGGATAGGTAAGTCAATTTCACAAGGTACCGTTTGAAAACAAATTTTGCGTTTACAATACAAAAAATCAAATCATTATGCCTGTAAACAGGACATACATGTTAAATGATGTAGTTGGCGAATAGCCAACCTTTGCCAGCCATTACTTATAATAACTTAAACTATTAAATTAAAACCCAAAACAGAACATTGTTAACATTCAATATTGATATCTAAATGGACTAACAATACTTTTCATTTCAGTCACGCAATTACTACGTATCTGATAAACATGTACGCTGAAAACGACTCTCTGTACCCGTCGGACCCGAAAAGAAGGGCTCTGATCGACCAAAGAATGCATTTCGACAGCGGCATCCTATTTCCTCCATTACGTGAAGCAGTAGTCCGTATAAACATTATTTTTTATATTTCGAATGTAATTTTGGACATACAAAGAATACTCATAATTTTTAGGGTCCAGTAATTTTTGGAAATGAAAAAACATTCAAGCCCGAAGTACTGCAAAAAATCCAGAGCGGCTACGATTTCGCAGAAAAGTTCCTCACAGAATCATGGATAGCTGGTGAAGACTTGTCCGTAGCCGACATCTGCTGTATGGCAACTATCAGTACCTTGAATGAGATATTACCGATCGACGAAACTTTGTAAGATGTGTTAATTTATAAAAAATCGTGCATGTACGAATAATATAATGGTCCAATCTTGTAACAATCTTAAGGATATGTGTATTGTCGATTCATAAGCGTGGGTATTTTAGTTAACTACTGAACCATGTTGCTGTAAAATTAGGTATTTTATTAATCATCCTGGATTGATACACTGCTGGATAAAGCCTTCCATATCTCTCTTCCATGTTCTTTTAAAATTTTGGTTTCAGGTTTCCAAAGCTAATTGATTGGATGAATCGTTGCTCAGAGCTCGATATTTTTAAGATGGCAAATGAACCTGGATTGCAAATGTTCAGGCAGATATTAAAAAGCAAATTGGAGTAAAGATGGAGGACAATCTGAAGTAGGAGACTGTCTCTTCAATCTACTAGATCTACAATCAAACTTAGACAAAATCATAACTGGATCTGCATTCTAAAAATGGAGAAGGAAATTAGTCGTTACTGATAAAATAATATTACTTTTGCTACTGCAGTAAGACACGTCGATTATGCTGTGAATCGTATGTCAATCTCTGTCATTCATTTTACTCGCTTACTATGTGTTAAAGTAATATACATTTGAACAATTCACTTGTGTGCGATCGTAGACAGAAATTATAACTATTTAAGTGAATAAGTAAGCACAACATATTTATCCACGTAGGCTAACATAGTGCAACTTATGTAATTAAATTAATCTTGTACTGAAATTATTAATCATTTTTTGAATAAAATAAAACTAAATGATATTGAAAAGAAGAAAACGTAAGAAAATAAAACAATGGAATATTAGAATTGTTTTCTTTATTCTACTCGTAATTCTTTGACCAAGCTGACGAAATTCTTAGGCAGTAAACAAATTTACTGCCATAAATAAACAATTGTCTTTAAATAAACATTAATGCAAATTCAATTAATTAAAATTCATTATTTACTTGTCATTTCCTCCAAGACAAGACAACTGACTTTCCAAATTAGTCTCCCCGCCGTCGCATGTCGACTTGTACATTAACAAATGCGGAGATCCCCAACTTGACATACGTTACTGACAAGACCCTTTAAGATAAAGCGTGTTCCGCTTGAATGAATAAGATATGAGAGTCGGCGACGGAGTTAATATTAATGAGGCTGTTACAGGCTGTTTACAATTGTTCCAGCGCTGCCAACGGAAACTTGAGCACTTTCAGGGGTACGGCGGAACGGTTAACCACTGTTTGCAGTTTGAAAGCGCATACAGAAAAGACGAGGTTTGTAATGTGTAGTTCGGAAAAACAGTAAAAATAGGATTTTGCACTCATTACTTATATGATAGGTCGGTAAACAAGCAATAAAACTTACCTACCTTTTGAAATATTGAATATTGAACTGAAAATAGTTCAATATAATATAGTAGTTAAAAAGTTGGTTGGTTTTTGGTAATTAAAAAACATCATCGGGAATGATTTCGTGGCAATAGGTGCCTAACATAAATAGATTGAAAGATGGAAACTTACTACCCTACTTAAATCAAATATAATCTCAAAGAGAGCTTAATCATTGAATCTCAAGAGGTACCTTTTGTAGGTCCCATTGCTAGGTTGAGAAATTTGAACTTCAGTTTCAATTTTCTTATTAAACACAATAACGATGTTCGTCAGTTCAGTTCTGTATTCTTATACAGAACCAATGTTATCTCTCACGATTAGCATACTTTCAGAATACCGTTTCCTTTAACTCTATTTGAACTGAAGTATTTTCCATATCTTATGAATAATATAATTTGACGGAATAAACCGTTAAATCTCGTAGACGTTTAGGAAAACATGTTTTCTTTTTACTGTAACAACATGAATTTATATAGAATGCTGTTCCATGAAATATGCCCTGCCCGTTAGAGATATGCAGATATGTTTCATAAGTCTGGTTAATTACATACCCTTTACAAAAAAATCTAGATAAAGTGCCCATGTAATCACACTAATCACAAATGTCTCAGCAATCTTCAAATTAAGAAATGATAAAAACGACGACGATGGACCGCGCCAATAAATAAAAATTATATTTCCTGCTAGACAAAATTACGGAATAGTTGCTTCCTACAAAAATAGAATAGGTTCATAGTTATTTCAGCGCTCAGTACGTATTCATACCGTTCGGCGACGAGACACTTAGAATTTGGAGCAAGGGGGCATTCAGACTCCACAAGAAGCTCAGTAAACGATTGAGGGATGTATGGTATGGTGACTCTCGCGACGGCTTCCTCGCACAAAGGATTTGTACCAGGAAACTAACCAATTGCATGATAAATATCATAAAGGAAATGCTGGCAACTACCAGCTCATTATCATAATCCTTCTGATTTTGAAAATGATCAATAAATAATTATAGTTTTACAAAGCGTGTATAAATTATCAATCAATTATAACACATGAAGAGTCTTAAAATTACAATGTATAAAGCTAGTGTAAGGGTAATACATTTCGTACAAGATGAAAGAAATATACACCTCTTTATAACTATAAAGTCATGCAATTAACCAGTAGCCGGAGTCGACATCAAGTAATGAGACATTAGTCAAAACTATGCAACCTGAGGTGGACCAGTTAAATTGAGAAGTAGGCTTTAACGAAAACTGCAATGAAAGAAACTGCCAGACGTCTTAAAGGGCATATAAATCAACAGCCCAATTGCATTCAAGCCAAAATTCCTCTACGGCTGCCAGCGTCCCTAAACACGACAAAAATTCGCGGTAAAAAGTTTATTTGAATACGGGTGAATGTGAGACTCGTTAGCGGGCCAAGTGTGGCTCGCCCGAAACCGGGTAACTAGGGGTGCTACTTTAAAAAGTTTATTGCTGTAAGATATTTTACGAAATAATTTGCGGGGAATGAGTATATGCGCAATGTGGCTGTGCGCTTATTGTCTCTTACCAAAACCAAAGTGACTACCAAAGTTACTACCACCACTACTGAAAACACTTTTTTAATTGTAACTTTATTACAAAAACAACGCACACATGATATTATTTACTGGGTTAACCTTATGTTTGGCATGTTGGCACAACAAATGCCCTTGACTCGAAACCTGAGAAAGCATTATGTAATGTAGCTAAATAAAATTACTCTTGTCCATTAAATTATTATCATCGTAGTGCTGTTTTATCATTTGAAACACAAACTACTGAAAAAAGTGATAAGAATCTGACTCATAACATAATGCAGCAGTTCAATTGAAGATATGTAATGTTGTTAACATGTCTTTGTCTTGAGGCGTACATTAAATCTACCACAATATATTTCTAAATAAAACCTGATAAGATTCAAAGTAAATCAGGGACGCACGAAATTGAATGTTCTCTTTTATTTACTTAATATGGAATGAAATCAATAATATCCGATAGGTAATAGTAAAACTTAAATAGTATACACTGATCAAATCTGTGAAGAGACGAAGGCACAGTCTCAAGATTAGAGGCATCCCTAGCTTTAAGTAAATTCACAGTACGTGTTTCCTTAATGAAATTAACGAAATGAAATTATGTCTTTACGTCCCGAAGTTGAACACACTGGAGTCGTACCAACGCAATAAGAAGACCATAGGTGAAGATATTTGATAAAACACTTACGAGATAAAAAAATATTCGTCGTTAAGAGGTATAAACACATTGTTGTCCGAGTGAGTTCAAAGAATGATAATGAATTGAGAGACGAGCATAAATTGAGAGAAATAGCTGAGTGGTATCATAACTACATGTGTATAAACTCGATAATGAAAGAGAACGGATGTTACAACACCTATACTGCAAATTCCCTCTTCACCCCAAAAAACATGTTGGGGTGTCAGATCCTACAAAATATTGATGTGCAGCAAAACATAAACATGAATCTTGAATTAAAAAGGGTCTATAAAATGGGGAAAAATTGGTGCTTAGACAGATGCGTCAAAGGACTTATGATTTTAGTCGCTGGAAATTCGAAAGATCAACAATACTTTGCCTGTGTGAGAAATCGTGTGAGAAGGCTAACATAAAAGATAATAATTTTGCCAATTATGACATTGGTAATTTCAGCAAAAATCAAATAAATGTTTGGTAGACAGCTCAATCTCTAAACGTTTTCACAATACTCTCTTATATATTTTAAACCTTTACACTCTATAGTAGTTAAGGAAATCAAGCAGATTTGCCTCTCTTTAGTCAATTTTAGTTTGGGGCTTTTGATTAAATCTTAAGTAAAAAAATCTTTGATCGTTTAAATATATCTTCTAATAAATCTATATCAGATAGGGTTATGAAAATACTTGCACGAAACCTATATTGAAACTAAACACTTGACAACTAAAGTATTGCAAGTTTACTCTAAAGTCCGCTTGGTACCTATAAATTGTCAATCAGTTATTATTTTTTTAACTTTTTGGTAGATCAATATTTAGTACGTATAAACGAATTTACAAAGTACAGGAGCCAAAAATGAAGAAAAGAAGATTAATTTTGTACTAAATTGCTTGACATTGCGACTAGGCCCTGAGCGAAATTCATTCTCTGTAACATTTTCTAAGGAACAGTTTTTGTTCGTGATAAAAACGAACTTAATCATAAAGCATGTGAAATAGACAAAACAATTTGCAGCCCAAAAAGCCAAATCGTATGATTTTAACTTCCTTTATGTAAGACGACGTTGAAAGATGACTCAAGGAAAGAGTTGTTCGAGTGTAAGAGTGTACCGAAAGCTACGAGCGTTTTATATGAACTTGGTTTTATTTTAAAAGTATACCTAGCGAAAATTATGGTAATTTTACAACCACAGTTCATTATCCCCTAAATTACCTACAGGTATAGTGCTGACTACCGTATACAAAACACCGATTCAAACATTTATGAAGCAAAATACTCTTCTCACTGCTGTATTTAAATATCTAATTGTACGCGGAATTTAATTAATTGTAATTATTTAAAGCATGTGGTGTTTACCTTTAAGTAATTGTTGCGCTTAGCCATAAAATATCTAATTGTTGTATACGTAGCAATACTTATGATAGTATAACAGTTGTTGGTGAACCAATAAATATAAATAAATAAATAAAATAAAACAGTGTTGCAAAACTGACCAAGTACACACTCCCGTGTCTCTTTTATTTACACAGGAGTGAGTATCTAACTATCATCGCGATAGTCCATAGCTTAGTAGCTCGCGGTGAGACCAGTGCCTAATAGCTTAAAATTTGTTGAATTGAATGCAACAATTAGTGCTAAGTCACATTATCGTGTTGTGGTAGTAGTCTATGTAGATTGTCTACCTATCTATTCTGTCATGTAGTGTAATTGTTAATGAGACTTTCAATAATAATGCATTTTCGGTCTCAAGCTATCCTAATTATCTACTCGCGCGTATCAGCTTACCGTCTTCCTGGCATTTAGCAACTTGTGTCAGGGGGAGCGGATTAAGTTACAAGACTTAACTATCGAGACTTAGAAACCCGACTGAATAACTGCGACTATCTTCAAGCAACATTTAAACGAGCAACCCATATTAGCCATCCATAAACACGAAAAAACACGGTGTATAAAAATGAAATACATCGTGTTATTTTTTTAATTCCGCTAAATTTAACAGGCTGCTTTGTACGGTAATTGGAGTTACCTGGTATATAGCTTTTAATCGAACTCGAAAAAATAGTTTTTTTTTTCATTTTCATACAAAATAAATTAAATGGTAAGTGTGAGAGAACCTTAAGAATAACACGAAAATTAATTTCAGGTGACTGACGGCACATGTCAAAATAAGTAGCATTGGTATGTAATAAAGGTTGCAATACACTTGTTCAGTCATTAAACTTATTTTTTTAATAACTCAATAACAGTAGGAGTTAAGATACTAGTTTCTTAGAGAAATAGATTATTTTTGACCTAAAATAAGCTTCCCTTTAAATTAATGGAAATCAATAAAAACACGGTGTATACGCGAGAGTCTGTCTGTTACCTCTTCACGTTAAACCTCTGGGCAGATTTTGTTGCTATTTGATTTGGAGATAGTTTGACAACCGAGAAAGGACAAAGGATAGTTTTTATCGCGATAATCGCCTGTGTGTATTCAGACAAAGTCGTGGGCACCAGCTAGTTTTATATAATACATAATTATATGTATATGTATATAATACCTGTGTAGCACGAGAAAACCGACTAATCGTAATGCCCGACTTCAACTGCTAGCGGAACGGACTCATTAATGGCTCCGTTTAACTTACACCGCTGTTGTGCCTTACAACCGTCAACTGCATACTAGCACTTGGCCAGTGATGAACGTGAAACGGAGCCATTAATGAGTACATTCCGCTCGCAGTGCGAGGCGGGCATTACAACGTGTATCTATTAGCAAGGAGAGTCGGGTGAATCAGATTACGATTACTACTGATGATTTGACTGACATTTTGTAATGTAGTCTTTTGTAGTGTAATCTCACTACATGTCAGTCTCATACTACAACATTTCTATATAAGATTTTTATTTCGATTACAAATTGCCACAATACCTATACAAAATAAATTAACTCGACTATCTCAGCGTGACACAAAATTGCTTTGGCAATTTAATTTATGCTGATTCTTTTTCAATATTCATTTAATTAAGACGCGATGAGATTCTATAGCACTCTGTAAAGAACCAAAACCACGAAAAGAACACTCACTTAATCAGGGCCGCTGTAAAACAAACTTGTCTAATAAAACAAAACATGGTTAAAGCCATTACAAAGTTTTCTTCGACACCGTGCTGTTACACAAGCAACTTAGGCTTTTCTGAGAAAATATAACCTACTTTATTTGTCTTATCACGCAGTTTATCCATGCTTCAGGCTAAAATATAAATTTGTTTTTTCTTTGACTTACCTACTCCGTCTTTATAGACGATCATGTTGCTATTGAGAGTGAAAACCCGTACAGCTAATCAAACAAGACAAGCTATAAAATACTTAAGTACTTATTATCTAGCACAACAAAATATTATTTTTTGTCATAAGGTCAAATGACATAACAAGAAATGGACAAATGACAAAAGACGCGCAATACGCATTGCGACAAAGCTGCCAGCGTGGATTGTTATTGAGGTTGTCAGTGTAGGCCGTCTACCGATAAAATAATAAGTGAACGAAACATGAGCTTTTTCACTATTATTAGGGACACCCAATTAGCGTGACATCAAAACCTCAATTTCAGTCAGGTTAGTAACAACAACTAAACACTAAATTTCAATAAAAACTCGGTTTTGGTGTTCATTTTATAAACTATAAGCCATATTATGATATAAAAACGCCGATGAAGCTTAAATTCCTAAAGGTATCGTACTTAATTGTCGTTACAAACCTGACTGCAATTCAGTTTTTATTAATCTCACGCTAATTGGGTGTTCCTAAAGTACAAAAGCGCAGGTACGGACCTGGACTTTTCTACTTTAGAGACACCCATTTCTTTCGAAAGCTTTAAAATTTTAAGCTAATCTTGTTTTTTGAACAAATGTATCAATGCGGTGTTTTTACACATCATTTTGCTAATTGCTGCTTTTTACATCGAATCATTGTAAAAAAACAGCAAGTCATTAATTGAGCAGGCATTATTGTGATATGAAAGCAAGCCATAATAATATTACTATTAGATAATGATGAAAAATAATTACACTAATGTAATAATTATACCTATGGGTACGGTACTACAAGAATCAACTTGATACGAATACGAAATAAAACTATGGAAAACGGATAAAATCGCGTATATTAATTGTTTTCCATAGTTTTATTTCATGAGTAATCCTCGCGGTACCTAACCGAAGATAATATTCGTTTACATACCTACGTTTATAGTCAACGAACTGTCATCCTCAAATACTTTGTAGCAGCCAAAGTAGCAAAATATAATAAAATGCTTTGATTGCTACAAAATATTTTTCTGATTGCACAGAAGCATCACAGAAGGCACTCGATTAAGTAACCTGCCTTGAGTGTTTTTCTGAATGTAAATAGATATTTCTAGTTGTTACTGATAAGTCAAATAAAACAAATTTGACGCACGATGCATTTTCTAAATGAAAACCCAGGGCGAATATAATCATGATATGCAAAGGATATTATAAAGTGGACATACAGTAAGCAAATACACAAAAAAAAATTATGGAAACATCTTACACAAAATCACTAATCAATCTAGTCCCATGATAAGCTTACATAGTACTTAACTAGAAACAATTTCTTAAGGAAAAAAAATCCTCCTTACACGTACCTAATGTGCGGATGACGTTTTTTAGTACTGAAACCCTAATAGTGTTGGGTCTCGTTGAATATGTGTTAAAAAAAAACAACGGCTGGGACCCTGGGACCCTGGGAACAGAGTTTTTGTAACGTCAATATTTTCGGAGATATGAAATGAAATAATTATATTATATTTTGTCAACAGTGGGTTACAGTGGATCTTAAAGCTATTTACAGATGCACCACACTGTGCCTTACATCGAACCAGAACCCTCTAACTTTTGAACCGTGGCTCCGAACAATATGAAAAAAAATCATAAAATAGGCTTAACCCTTTAACGGGCAAGACTCGAAAAAATCGTGGGTTCAAGCCTCGACGCCATTACATAGTACGAAAAATTCTGTGCAAGAAAAAAATACTAAAATATAGTGCTATTATAGGGTGGCCGCTTTTGAGACCGGTGCCCTATAAAGGGATGGCCCTACCGTTTTTGAATAACCACGGAACCCTACACTGAGTACACTCATACATGGCCCGACGTGCTGTTGACGGTTTCTTAATTTCGTATAAGGGCCGATAGCAATTAGTATGACTAACTTTCGTAACACAATTGACGCGATCATGATTTTTATTTTGATTAAGGCCTTATAGGAAAGGCCAGGTAGACCAAACTATAGATGGAGAGACGAGCTGGGCAGGTTCCACAGACACTGGTGGAGCATGGAACAGAAAGGAATGCAGAAATTTGGGCGAAGCCTTTTCCGCTTGGGACATGCAAAAACGAAAAACACTTAGTATTAAGCAATAAGCATTATAATTTGTAAAATTGCATGAAATAAAGGCTACTATTACTATTATTAGGAATAAAACTTAAGTTAGTCAACTGTTGTATGTAGTAGTGATCGATTCAAATAGACAATACATGTTTAAAATGCGAACACAAACAAAACAAATGCCTATAAGTAGGTATATGGATAGACGACAACCACATACAACAGGAACTTTTCTTAACTTTTTTACCTGTACGAGTAACTATGTTTTTATAGACCCTAAAGATGTTAATCTTGGGCCGCACTATCAAAGTTAGAGTGAAATAATGAAGTTGATTGCAGCTCAGCTTGATTAAAGGCGAGATTATAACACCTGACTAGGCTTGTTTATCCGGCAGCTCGACTTCGGCTCGAAGCTGTGATGCAACGTTCACTTTGTACGTTTATCACGCGGGAATAAACGAGCACATTATATCATTAAATAAAGTCTTTATTATCAGTGCATACAATTATAAATATAATCAAATGTTTATACGGTTTGTGTACATTATGGATAATCAACAGAGGTCGGATAAATGGGAGTCATTGTTCGCAATTATATGGATCATCATCAGCCCATGATAGTCCACTGCTGGACGTAGGCCTCTCCTATTAACTATGCGTATAGACGCATTAGGAGGTAAATGCCCATAATCGACACGTTGGGCAAGCGGATTGACGATCGTAGTAATATGTCCACTACGATGACGCTGCTGTCCATCATCAATCTTTTATCAAATAATGGTCAGTGATACTTCAATCCCTTAATCGACTCTTACGACACCCGCAGGAGGAGTTGGGGTGGTGACAAATGTATTCTTACTGCCGTCACCACACGGCCATATATGGATATGACTCCAAATTTTGATTGAATAATTATTTAATTAACTTCAAAAATGTTACCGGTGTCACAGTAGTATTTAACACCAGTAACTAGGAAAACCTTTTTAAATATTCACCTAAGCTTCAAAATCAAATTTCAATAAATTATTCGTTTAATTATTCATTTAATCAACTTTGAGGTCATGTCCACATTATTGCGAACAATGACGCACATTAGTCCGATCTCTGATAATCAATAATGGATAACAATAATTTAAACAATTTAATTTACTATTCCGAATGTCTAAGTCATATACAGTCCGTGAGCTCTTAAAAAAATTTTCGGATTTTAGAAGAGACTTCGTTTAGCTGCGGTAACTTACGAAGGTGATACTGCTGTTTTGCTTTCTTGATAATTTGTAAAACTTTTTAAACTTACCGTAAAAAGTTAAAGAGCCAATCAGCATCAATACAAAATAAGCTTTATTTTATAGAACTTTACTCGTACTTAATATTCGGTAGATCCTTTTTGTAATAATTTAAATAAAATGGAATCAGTATTTGAAAGCAGAATAAGATAGCTGAAATAGATAGAATTCGTCAACCAAAGTAATTGACACTGATTGTCATTACACGATTATATCCGATTTTACCCGAAATACGAAGGTTTTTTTAAGGGCTCGCGGACTGTAGTACTCATTCATTGAATGCAGTAGATTTTTCAATGAAATGTATCTCTATTCTCTCATAATGGTATCTAAATAAATAATAACTGTCCTTAATTAGAAATTGAAATCAATATCTAGTCTACTAGCAAATATTGGATGTCGTGGTTCGCCGTCATTTCTGATGACAAATATTTTGATTACCGGTTAAGGCTCGCTTAATGTTAATTTCCGTTAATTACAAGGGCAACAGACCTGAATTACGTAAATAGCAATTCGCTCGCGAGGTAAGCCACCAATATTCGTGTTGCGTGTTTTTCCCTTTAAATAACATCGAACAATTTTGCCGGAATCACGGGCCACTTGAATTGTATATAAAGTCAACCAGTCCAAACCTAAAGTGACTTTAGAACCACCTGCCGATCCCACAGTCAAACTTTTGTAACAGTTTTGTAGGACGGTATTGTATTTTTTGAATTAAAATTGTGTCAAGTAATCCAATAAATAATAAAAAATAATACTCATATCAACATAAATTCACAACTATTAAAGTGTTGAATTTGAACTTTCGTGAGACAATACCTATAAATATAATTAAACCGATAAGTTCCTGTGTAGGTACCTATTTAACGTCGCGATCGCGAGGCGTAACTGCGGGCTCAGTGCTTGATAATGGAGACCTAGGTTCTCCGAAACATGTCACGTACGTGACACATTTAGTAATTTTTAATACCCAAACTGTAACATATTTTGTATGGCTGTTTGTTATCCTTAAAATTAAAAATAAAATAAATAAAATGTCACGCTCACTACGCGTGACTAAATACACAAAAGTTTAATAGGGTTAATAGCCCACCTAACGAAGACCAAAAGTTGCCTATCGGGGGAAATAATTCGTGAATAAGCGAATTTTGGTATAGTTGTAGGGAATGGTGTTTTACGGGGGGAGAGGGGTGTAAAGGTCCTTATTTTTAATTTTTCGTAAATAACTCGTAAACCGTGGCTTGTAGCAAAAAACTTTCTAGTACATAAGTAATCTACATAAAATTCTCTACAAAAAAGACATAGGCGTGTTTCCTCTGGGATCAATGTGTCATGAGATAAGAAAGCAAGAAGGTGGACACTATAGAAATAAACACATTTGTTTAAGTAGGTATGGCACATACAGAATGCTCGCGAGCATTCTAAAAGATTTTAATGCTCAATTTGTGACTGTATTTAGAGTCTTTAATGATATATAAAATTTCCTGGATTCGGCTTTGTTTCAGAGATAATCAACCTTTTTTTCGAAATAAGTTTTTCGACGTCATAAAATTTCTTTTTGATTACAATGCTACCACAATGTGTTTTAATATTACCACACCTTTTGCCTGACAATCAAAAAATGGGAATAAACTTGACGAAATAACATGTCCTAAAAAAAATTATTAAAATAAATAATTTTAACAAATGGTTGTAATGATAAAAAGTACTGGAAATGTTAAAAAGTATGCAAAAAGTCTAAAAAAAAAGAAAAAACATTTTTTTTGGTGTTATTTGACATTAAGTCTTGTAATAATTTTTGTTTGTTTTGATGTCTAGAATGCATAGTTAAAATCTTTTGACGGTGATTATGAGAATATTTTAGGTTTAGAAGATAATTAGGAATTTTATTTTTACAAATAAGCATACAGGACGCGCCCGGGCGCACCCTGTATGCTTATTTGTAAAAAATATTTTAAGTATGCATTCTAGATATCAAAATAAACAAAAATTATTATGAGACCTAATGTCCAAAACCACCAAAAAAAAATTTTTTTTCTCTGTTATTTTAGACTTTTTGAATACTTTTTGACATTTCCAGTACTTTTAATCATAACAACAATTTGTAAAAATTATTTATTTTAATATTTTTTTTAGGGACTGGTTATTTCGTCAAGTTTATTCCCATTTTTTGATTGCGAGGAAAAAGGTGTGATAATATTAAAACAAATTGTGGTAGCATTGTAATCAAAAAGAAGTTTTATGACGAGTTACGTCGAAAAACTTATTTTGAAAAAAAGGTTGATTATCTGTAAAACCAAGCCGAATCCAGGAAATTTTATATAACATTAAAGACGCTAAATATGGTCAGGAATTGAGCATTAAAATCTTTTGGAATGCTTGCGAGCATTCTGTATGTGACATACCTACTTAAACAAATGTGTTCATTTTTTTAGTGTCCATCTTCGTGCTTTCTTATCTCATGACACATTGATCCCAGAGGAAACATGCGTACATCTTTTTTGTAGAGAATTTTATGTAGATTACTTATGTACTAGAACGTTTTTTGCTATAAGCCACGGTTTACTAGTTATTTACGAAAAATTAAAAATAAGGACCTTTACACCCCTCTCCCCCCGTTAGCTCCACCCCTAACCACCAGTACTTTTAGTATGTGGTTTAAAACACCATTCCCTACAACTATGCCAAAATTCGCTTATACACGAGTTTTTTCCTCTGAGTTTCCTTCGTTTGGTGTACTATAAATTGAATGTCCAATCCTATACTTAGAATAAAAATCGACACGTTGTTTTAAACTTTCACGATTTTCACACATATTTTAACGACAAACGGGTTTTAAAGTTTTAATCGCGTAAACTTAGGATGAATACTATCTTGACGATTCGGTCATAACATTACACCCTTAGTCACAGGCAAACTGGCCAGAAAATTTATCAACATTTCCTAACTTAGAGGCGTAAGCATGGTGAAACATTCATTTTGAAGCCATTGGATGTTGTGAGTGCTGTGTGTAGGCCTGGTGACAACCCTAGCCTAGAAGGGTATAATTAAGACCAAATGCGGGTAGTTCACAAAACTCACGCAGCTAGAAAGTGTTCACCGGGAAATATTATTTGACAGCCTCTTATCTTACTTACGACCTTATGTTTTGCATCATTAACAATGTAAAAGTGCTAGACTGCTGATTTTCTAGTAAGTGTTAACGCAAAACAAAAGGTCGTAAGTAAGATACGAGTAACCGTTGGTCAAATAATATTTCCCGAATTATATTTTCCCGCCAGTCTGCCTGCGACCACGGGTGTAACGTCATGCCCGAAACGTCAGAACAAAATTAACCGTAAGTTCACGCGATTAAGGTACTGGTCTCACCGCGAGCTACTAAGCTATGAACTATATCGGCTAATAAACATGAACAAAAGATACGCACTTCCGTTTAAATAAAAGAGACACGGCGATACTCGCTACCAGCTATCACCACCGGGCGAGTATCGCCCATAGTTCATAGCTTAGTAGCTTGCGGTGAGATCAGTGCCTAAGACTCGAAGAGAAAAATATATATTTGTATACTAATAAGTATTACAATTTGTGAGTCTTCGTCTTATAGGTATCTTAGATACCTATAATGTTGTTACGGTCTTGTTGTGTTCATTTACTATTTCGTGTTTCGTAACATTTTATTTTAACTATTTTTCACAACTTAATTTTTTCACTTAGATCGTATCTGTCGTTGAGTGATGTTAATGTTATACTATAAATTACTATGCTAGTGTAATTATCCTTTCATATAAACATCTCACACGAGCTCACCAAGGCACCTATCAAGAAATTTTGCGTTCAACTGAAAATATGTCAACAATTTTAAACTTTGTGGCTATGGCGTAAGTGAAGCAATGTATACATATATATAGACGGTACATCAAACTAAACAAGACGCGCTAAGATAGCTACATACCCTACATTATATTCTATCTAGCATTAGAAATAAGGTTTTACACGCGTACATCTTGACGATTTTTTTAATCAAAAATTTAGGAAATGTTTCCTTAAAGTGGTTTAAATGATAATATTGATATTTATGACTTATTTGCAGTACTTAACTTATTTTCCAATATTGTTTTGTAATTAACATACTTAACGTAAAAAGGGTTACCTAAATGGAAATAATGAAAAACCGGTCTGTTGGGCTGGGACAAAAATTCTTGTTAAGGAGGTCGTCTGCAAAGTATACCACTTGACCACTTTTGTAATACATAAGGCTTCTCTCTTCTTAATCTTTCCCCATTGCTGAGGATCGTTTCGTGTTTTATGAGATGCCTCCAACTGTTTCTGTCTGTGGCTCGATGGATCGCGATGGCAATGGGAAGATCCAGCTGTTCGGATATCTGGTCTGATCATCTCTTGGGACTTCGTCCTCTTTTCCAAATTATTGGCTTCCCTTCGAGTGATATGGCCAAAATAGGTGACAACCCGTTGTAGGCATATAGAGAGCAGACGTTGGGCGTTCTCCATTTTGAGTTTTTTGAGGACCTGGCGTTTGTGCGGTGGGCTGTCTAAGGAATCTTTAGCATACGGAGCCAACACCACATTTCGAAAGCGTCAATCCTCTGTCTGTCAGCGGCTTTCTGCGTCCATGTTTCGGCCCCATAAAGAAATATGGAGAAAACAAGTTTGCGGATTAAATGTATTTTGGTGCTGTTCGAAATGCATGTCTTCCCATATTTTTCTAAATTGTCTTAGCCATTCCGATGTGTCTGCGTATCTCTGATTCACAGGTACCCTTATTCGTGATTACTGATATAAGGCTTCAAATCAGCCGCAAAAGCAGAGTACGTTAGTTCGAGCTTCACCTTGGGTTTAGGTGAACTGCCTTTTTTCTTTGTATATGACATCTAATATTTATCATATAATTATGCTATAGCTTAGTTATGTACTTGTTCTGTATACGAGTACAAACGTGTGTTAAACGATGAAGTTGATAACAAGTTTATGTACTGTACTCGTAGGAGCAACTGGAGTTTAGATAACAAGACATGCGACCATGCTGAACGTGATTCAAATTTAAATTAGTTCACAACTGGTACTACTGAATTGTTTTTACCGTACTGGTAATAAATCTTGGTTATTTATTGTGAAACTATTAAGTATTCTCTGCGGGAAATTTATTAATATACTTATAAAAAAAACTATAAATCTCTCTTAAACGAGGTCACTGCTACTTAAAACTGTCGTAGGTATTCAGTAAAGTGCCTACAGTACTTTAAGTTTTCACGTTTTTTGCAGCATAATTTAAATTGAATTATGGCTAACTACGGAATATAAACTTTTTTTAATAATATTTTACAGTAGAAAAGAACAATTGCAATTTTTTCACTATTTTCTCGTACTCAACTACTCATACTTTTATTGATGCTTAGTCAAGTTGCCAATCGCTAAAGCTTAGTAGCGTATCGTAATTTTCCCTCCCTGTCACTCTTTCATATTAGTCCGACAAAGACAGCCTTTCGTTTACGATGGACGATTAAGCGATTTGGCAAGCGACGATTGGCAACTTGTCTAAGCGCCCTGAAAAATATAAATAAATAGGTATAATGGTGGTAAAACTATGTTATGTAAATTATGTTATGTAAGATATAGGATGCTTTCTGACGATTTGATGTCTGTCAATGAATTATGAAAACTATGAGAAGTCTAAATTAGTACAGTGAATCAATTGTTTCCAGAAATTCTTTACCGGCACATATGTTTCCTCATAGCTATAAGTTGAGACCCTTTAAACGAAGCGTGAAGAAGCATCTAGCGGGCCAGCAAGGCGGTAGCAACTGACAGGTTACCTACTGCTGGTCTCCTGCTCGTTGCCGCCGCGATTTGCGCTCTATTTTTCACTTGCGATCAGGTGGAAGTGGAGCCACTTTGTTGTGCCAATAGTAAAAAAACAAAAATGCGTCGTGTTGTAAAAAAAGAGTTATATTAAGAACTGTTTTTTTTTCTTTAGTCAGACAGAATCCATCAAAAATTTATAAATAAATACACCACGTACGTCATTTTGTGTCTACATATAATCAAGAATATGTTGTTGAAATTATTCACTGTCTTCGTGTCACACCGTGTATTATCTGTACTCTCAAAAATAATGAAAATAGGTCACTTAATATGGAATTTCCATCCAAAGTGGTATTTATTTGCTATGAGTTTTTTCAAGCAGGTATACCCTTGTTTAGCGGGGCCTGTGAATTTGCATGTTGCTTGTTTATTACGTGCTCCATCCAAATTATGCGGTTAACCACAATTTCAGTACCCGTACCACGTGTTGTCAATATACCTCGATATTTTTCTAGTAGGAACGAGAGATTGACAAAATTTTGCGTCGACATAACTGTTATCGATGAGTCAAAAAAGTTGAGATTAGTTAAAGGGGTCGATGAATAAATTTAATAAATAAATTTATTGCTGTAACTACAAAAAATTACAAGAATGCAAATCGGACACAAAACGATACATTATTTTTCTTATTATGTTGTATTTATTACCCATCAAAAGATCATAAACATGCTAACTTCATAAATGTAGGTAGCCACGAAATCCAGGACTCATCTAGGCTTTGTTTTGAATATCGAATACTTCATATTTTTATTTTCTATAATTTGACATTTATGAAGTTAGCATGTTTATGAGAATAGGGTGTATTCATCGATAACATTTATATCGATGTTTAATTTTGTCAATCTCTCGTTCCTGCTAAAAAATATTATCAAACCGGAATCAGAAAGGGATTCGAGAGTACTGTTGACACAAAAAAATCACACAAGATTTACCAAGAAAAGAGTTGTTTATAGATGTAGTGAGTGATTAATTAATCTATTGTTTGTAAGTTTTTGCACTTAAATTATAAATATATGAATATAACTATGAACATAATTAATTATCCTAGATTGACTTATACACTGTTGTGTCAACAGTACTTTCGAATCCCATTCTAATCGCGGTTTGATAATACTTATAGTGCGTCTGCTTTTACTCGATACGTAAAACAGTCTGTTTTTCTTTGTCAGCCTCCGTAGCCTAGTTGGTAGTCCTGCCTACAAAGCTGGAGGTTCTGGATTCAAATCCCGGCGAGGGCATCATTTGTGTATTTATTTATCACAAATATTTGTTCCTTAGTCGTGGCTAATATTAAAGTATTTGTATATTAATAATAAATATTATTAAAGTATTTGTACTTTAATTAAGCTTACCGTGGGAGTAGGTTGATTTGTATAAGATGTCCCAAGACATTTATTTATTTATTACGTTCGCACCGATATATTGGAGTGAACGTGACGGACTATCTTTCGAGTAAACATTAATAAACCTTACCTGCAAACTCGTGGTAAGCACACAGTTCGATAAAGTTGTTCCTTCCGGTAACTCGATGAGAATCGGTAAAAAGTGGCTTGCTATGAAATAAACTGCTACAGTATGCTTAGCACATGATTGGTGTGTCAGTATGTCGCCGCGAGATAGATTTTCCATCTTTTACTAACTATATGAATAAAAGAGGGATGGACAGTCTATCACTAATTCTGTACTAAGCCTGCATGCCCGGCCACGACATTGGTCTAAGGCGACCAGCGGTGAGCGAATCCATGAATTGGAGCA
Organism: Thaumatotibia leucotreta; assembly: GCA_025490895.1. Classification (NCBI taxonomy): domain Eukaryota; kingdom Metazoa; phylum Arthropoda; class Insecta; order Lepidoptera; family Tortricidae; genus Thaumatotibia; species Thaumatotibia leucotreta. The sequence continues at coordinate 53,986 of JALPQI010008166.1, forward strand.
GGATGCCGATATGGGCATTCCCTCTCGCATGTATGGTTTTCCGCTAAGACGGTCGCCTTAGACCAATGTCGTGACCGCGGCATTTATGGTGGGGTCTTTGCGGATCAGTCGGTAGGGACCCTGCACAGATATCGTATATACCATAGATCAAGCAAACGTATCTACTTAACGTGTCAAATGAACTCAGTGAAATCCACTGAGATGTCCATCTTTAATCGCAGCTTGCAGCTTTCGGGCGTCAAATTTTGTAAGTTGAAGTAAACGAAAACATTAAAAATGTCTCCTTAAGTAATATTAATTGCAACAACACAAAAAAATATGAATACTCAAGGGCCTGAGACATATTTAAAATCATAGGCAAGTAACAACTTCAGTACAAAATCTGACACGCTCGGCCGCTATACAAATGAATGAACTTGTTTCTTCTATCCAAATCTAATTCTGTGGGACCCTGCATTTGAATCTGGAGGTCCTAGGATCGAATACCCGCATCTCTTAGCTATCGATTATCACAATAAAACTTGGATGTGGTTCATGGTTGTTGCATTAATATAATTATATTATGTACAGGTTGGTCGAAACCTTGACGTCAATAATTTTTTTTTAGTTTCCTCACGTCATGAGCTATCAGAATATACCCCATGTATTTTAGCCGATTTCTTGTAGTTTTCGAGTAATTAATTTTTGAAAAAAATTTTTGAGACATTCTAGAATGAAGAAATTTATTAATAAAAAAAAATCTATTGGGTTTTTTATCTAGTTTCTTTTTGTAAAAGTATAACTATAAATAAAGCATTTACTGACAAAAAAATTAGCGTCCTCACTTTGATACAAGTAGGATAAAAAAATTATCTAATTCAAAATTTTACGCTAAAAACGCATCAAAATAGCATTAATGTACGTAAATAAAAAAATAAAACCTATCCCAAGGAATTTTCGTATTCTAAAGATCGCCCTAGACCTTGAGCCTTCTTAAAAGCAAAAAAAACTGATACTTAATGATGAGGATTTTTCGGAGTAGTCGGTCAAACAAACTTAAAAAAAGCTTGAAATTTTAAAGTAGTAATTTTTTACTACTTTAAAATTTCAAGCTTTTTTGACTTGAATAACTACACAAATTGAGTTTTCGTGGTATTTTCTGTCTTTCTTTATTGATAAGAACAACAAAACAGACGAAATTTTACTTTATTTTAAATTTAAAATTTAGAAGCTTTTTTTAAGTTTATTTGACTGACCTCCGAAAAATTCTTATCATTAAGTATCACTTTTTTTTTACTTTTACGATGGGTTAAGGTCTAGGGCAGTCTTTAGATTACCAAAAATCCTTGGGATATGTTTTACTTTTTTTTTTTATTTACGTACATTAATGCTATTTTGATGCGTTTTTAACGTAAAATTTTGAATTTGGTATTTTTTATCCTACTTGTATCAAAGTGAGGACGCTAATTTTTTTGTCAGTAAATTCTTTGTTTGTAGTAATACTTTTACAAAAAGAAAATATTAAAAAACCCAATAGTTTTTTTTATCAATAAATTTCTTCATTCCAGAATTTCACAAAAAAAAATTTTCAAAAATTCATAACTCGAAAACTACAAAAAATCGGCTAACATACATGGGGTATATTCTGATAGTTCATGACGTAGGGAACCTAAAAAAAAATTTTTGACGTCAAGGGTTGGACCACCCTGTATAAGTTTAGTATGTTTGTAAATACCTATACATTTCTATTACACTTAATTAATTAGTTTCCAACAATGAAATCCCTTGATATATAGTTATTTTATTATTATTTTCAACATGCCAATCGAACAGCTCATTTAGTTTAAAGTAACGAATGACTAAATTAAGTACTTATAATTATTTTCATTGTTAAGTAGATACAATGACACTTGAAATGTATTTATTTGCTTAATATTAAGTTAAGAGTCCGGTAACGTTTAGAAACTGAAAATAGTTTGTAATCATATAATGCATATAAAATTAAATCGGTAAATACTACTTTACCGATGTCATTTTTTATGCATTAAATATTTATATTTTTAAAATACTAATTTTCAATTTCCCCTAGGTATGTAGAAAAAACTAGTAAATGTTCAATTGCATTAAGTCTCAAAAGTGATAGTACTAATAGTTTTTCGAAATGTACGTATACGGCATGTTGTCTATTTCCTAGACAAATGCCACTCGATTAAAAGTAAATAAAATCATGGATCGACGCCGATACATGTACCAAATCACACGCGGCCAGTCCATCCGTGCTGCGGACGACTGCGTTCGGATTTACGGCTATCAGTTGTTTTCATAAAACCGACCAGACACATCGCCATTGAGGATTAACGTTTAAACACGGAAATAACAGAAATATTATAATTGCATTTAATTCATGATGAGAATTAATTCCTTTTTAACTTACATAACTTGGCTTCGCGTGCGGGTGAAGTAATTGTGATAGATTTTATTTTTGCGTCGTATTTTAAAAGGTTTATTTACACTGACTTTCTGATTCTTGATCAAGGAAATAAGCTAAACAATTAAAGAATTTTTCAATCATATACATATTTATACCGGCAGGCTTTTCATCCTTTGTTATTTTATTAAAAAAAAGTATTTCTAATCTTCAAATAAGGATAAGACAAGTAAAGATAAATGGCCTTCAAGTAATGAAAATTCATATTTACTCGTAGCGTAATTCTCTATGAACTTTTTATTATTTGTCAGGCTCCGTAGCCTAGTTGGTAGTGACCTGCCTACGAAGATGGAGGTTTCGGGTTCGAGTCCCGGCGACGGCATTATAATTATGTGTATTTATTTATCACAATTATTTGTTGCTTGGGCATGGCTGTCTATGTATTTAAGCATCTATAATCTGAAGAACCTATTGGGAAAACACAAATCAAATTATTTATTAACTAAATATTTTGATTTGTACTTTTTATTTTTCCCCAGTAGTCACACTACTTAATATATACTATATAAATTTTAAGCATAAGATGTCATATACCTACCATAGAAAAACGACCAATATCACTTAACGTCCCCACCTCGGACGTTAGGTGATCTTGGTCGTTTTTATTTGGTATATTATATCTAATATTTATAACATCTATAATCTATATGTATTTATCTATTATATATCATCGCCTGGTACCCTTTTTTATTATATTTTATATACATAGAAAACCAACAGCTTAACACATATAAAAATTGATACGAATTAGTACAAATGTCAGTAAACAATAAAATGGCACAGCTAAACTAAAAGAAACAGCTGTCACTTGCCACAAACCTTGATAAGGATGAATATTTCAGCCCTAAAACCTGATCAGTGTGATCCAGTAGGATATATCGGGTCGTCAAATTCAAAGAGAATTACGAAGGACTATTTATGTAAAGTAGGGTAGAGGCACCTTTTTCACATACCATCCGTTTACTTTCCAGGCTCCTTATCTCTCTTAGACTTTGTATTGAAATGTTCACTTTGCCCCGTGGAGATAGAATATATTTTTTTAGCAAAAAGTTCAATTGAACAGAGATTTTCAAAGTCAAACAAAGATATCGGTCCGATGTGGCTCGTAAATTCTCATTCGCTCGGGAACTATTTTCTTTGGTATATCGATATTTTTTTAGGCATTCGGATATGATCTCGAGTATTTTTCTTTAGGATTAATATTAAACATTATTTACATGTAAGGAACTAATATGTAGGCTCGTGTAACTAAACATAAAATTGATGTAGCTCATTTCGTTGACCAGGATTATAAATTATGTTACTAAAAGTCATACAAATCACGATCGTGTTATAAGTATATTACGAAAGTTACTCAAATAGTCATACAAACATTGTAGTGTAAAACTTACTACTAGTACTAGTGTAAACTTTACTACTGCTGAAGGTTATTGAACATAGTATACACTTTTGTTCAACAACCTACAGCAGTAGTAAAAGGGGGCAAATTTAAAAGATGTAGAAGAATCTGTCGCCCTTTTTCACTGCAATCTAATGCTAATGAAATTTAATACTCCCAAATTGCTTGAATATATTATTGCTATGTCTAAAGACTTCCTATAAATAAGTTTCTGATTTCATAAAGTTACAAAACCTACTTTATCAGAAATATAAATTCAACCCAAATACGTAATAAATGCAGTACAAATGGACGATTTCTTTTTGCGAAAAGATATTTGCTTCGGATAAATAGGCTGATAACTCAATACCTGAGGAAACTAGGCCCACAGGCGATTGACGCTGACGCGGACGGAATATAGATGTGACATCCGTGGATGTACTATGATCTGGATACCGCTCCAAACGGCAAATTGACTCTAAACGGTTTTGTGTGTGTAGAAGTGGCACTTCTTTTCTGTAAGTTTAAGGCCTGAGTAGACGTGCGGCGAGTGGCGAGCATCTTAAGGTGCATTCAGACCAGAAGAGCATTCGCTGTTCTATCCCTCGCTCTACGAAATCAACCAATCACGTTTTGTGTACCGATCGAATTTCGTAGAGTGGGAGGTTAGAATTTCGCTTGGTCTGAATGCACCATAAATCAAATGCAAACGTATATGCGTGCGGCTTGAGAGCACGACATTGAAAGCCCTTGTATGCTCGATGTGCCGCTGTATAGTCAAGTGCAAAAATAAGTATCGAAAGAATCCGTTCATAAATATGTTACGACGTTCTTATTACACAGAATTAGAGTGCACTGGGACATATTTTTGAACGTTTTTGTATACTTACCCCTTATTTTGTCTTCGTCTGTACGCCGCGCCGCACCGGATTCACCGCTTGCGGCGCTCTCTACTCGGCAGACATAGCCAAGACGCCATTTTGCAATCACATACGATAAGCGATAAGTCACGTGACCACAATAATATATGGTAATGGTCACGTGACTTTTCGTTCTGTCATGAAATTTCCATACATTCATTACTTATCGCTTATCGTATATGATTGCAGAATGACATTTCGGCTAGGACTGCAGGTCTTTCACTTAGCGGAGTATAGGAGCGGTAGGAGAGCATACATTGGCGTATAACAGACTGTAAAATATGTTTTTAATTATGTATGTGGGTGTATATGGGTGTGCGTAAATGTTGATTGGGCACTGGTCTCACCACGAGCTACTAAGCTATGAACTATTGCCTATAAACACGAACAAAAGATACGCACTCCCGTGTAAATAAAAGAGACACGGCGATACTCGCCCAGCTATCAGCTATCACCGCCGGGCGAGTATCGCTGTGTCTCTTTTATTTACATGGGAGTGCGTATTTTTGGTTCGTGTTTATAGCACATACATAGTTCACAGCTTAGTAGCTCGCGGTGAGACCAGTGCCTAAAACTCAACAAAGCGACATATGGCACGCGTAATTGTTTTAACACACGCTAGTCAGCCTATGTATCACAACATATGTATACTCGTAGTATAATACAAAATCGCTTTCTCTGCCCTTTATCCCCATGTATGTTCAAATGTTTAAAACTACGCAACAGATTTTGATGTTTTTTTTTTTCAATATAGATTCTGGTGATTCGGATGATGGCTCCATAGTATTACATCAAAATGACCTCAAAATTAACATTCCAAAATTACCAGTGATTAGAAAATAGACAGGATGTTGCGAAATGTAACAAAATACGATGGAATTGACGTGGCTGAGATGCGGTGTCCGAATCATTGTAGGTTCATGTTTGTTATATGAAGGGTCATTGTTTTAACCAGCACTGGAATCGTTTGACATTCTTTCGATCCGAATAGCGGTTACAAAGACTCTGTCTTCAAGATTTATGCTGAAGAAGTTTATAGAACTTTTTTTCTTACAATTTACATTCTTGTAACTCAATTCATTTAAATGCTCAGCTCACGCTTTTATCGATAATAATTGTATTTAACCTCCTGAGTCCCTGAGTCCGTTATAAAGGCCAAAATCATGCCATGTATAAAAGCCGAGCGCTAAAAAATAAAGTTATCAATAAAGTCCTAGAGTCCGTTATAACGGCCAAAATCAGGATATGTACAAAGACCGAGCGCTAAAAACTAAAGTTATCCATAAACGCCGATTGTCCGTTATAAAGGCCTTAATGTTTCGCGCTTGAAATAAGGCGATATTGGCGTGATTTTGAAAATCAATGGTTGTGGTCCAATCAGAAATATACCTATCTCTATTTAGCAAAGGCTAATGCCCAATAAACAAGAATATTCCGTTAAGAGCGGCGTCATAAGTCCGGCAAGATGTCACGTCACGGAGGTGGAGGTGAGTTCAATCTTATTTTTTCGCTTAATCCTTTTTGTTTTTGTTTGCTTTTTTATGTATTCAATGAGTATTTTACAAGTTTATTATAATGTAATTACTAGTTTTATTGTAAATATGATATTTGAAGTACAATTACGTGTTAAATTAATTTGACCTTTTTAAAGCCCTCTCGGACTTTGTTCATAACATCATTTAGTTCTCACACTTGTTTAAAACGAGTTTTCCTAGAAATACGTAGATTTAAATATCTTAATTAGTTACATAATGTTACAGAAGGTTTATTACAATTGTTGTTAAAATACTTAAGTAAGTTACTTTATGAGGACACTATTATGATGTGAGAAGTAGACTGATTTAACTACCACAATTTTGTATTGAATTCGGTTTTAAAAGAAAGATTTTAATGTTTTAATAACAGAATGGTTCTACGTTTTTTGTTATTTTTTAAAATTATAGCATTTCGACAATTCCTTATGTTTTATTTTATTTTTCAAAGATACACCTGATTTCATACAAAATGACACATATTCGCCACATTTATTATATAATCTTAGTCACATAAAAGCCGAAAGGCCTTTACAACGCCCAAATAATTTGTAAAATAAATCATGCTTAAAGTATACCTCTTAGAGTACATAACCAACTTTGTTCCAACAAAAATCTGACAAACTCATTTTAAACCTTAAAATAAGCGACAGAAAGTTCAGGACTCAACACTGATGGTGTTATCTCGGCTTTTATGCGAGCGCACTCAATTTTTACCAAGGACTTTACGCTGATAGTGTTTTAAAGGACTCTCGCCTTTTATGCGAGTGAACTCATTTTTTATCCAGGACTCAGGAGGTTATACTGCTCTCTAAATGATAAATAATTGTTATCTACTCTAGGGGCATTCCACGAGAATGTCACTTACGTGACGCTCATACTATCTATGGCAGCTACTTTATTTAAATAAATGCTCAAAGTTAGAAAAAAACTGTGTGAACGTGTAAGTTACGTCCCAAATATTACCACACTAAAACTCGGGTTCTTACCATTTTTAGAAGTACTACATTAGAAGTACATTCTCGTGGAATGCCCCTCTAGCAGTATAATCTGTCAAATAGCCGGCTGGCATTGGACTTTTGATGGAACTTATACTTTTTTTTGCTGGCATAGATAT
>JALPQI010008167.1:0-43678 GCA_025490895.1 Thaumatotibia leucotreta
CATCTTGGATTTTAGAATGGACCCGGAAATCGTATTCCACGTATGCGAATTAGTCGGAAACGAGTATAATGATGAAAATTGCAAAATAAAAGTTCCCGCCATCTTGAATCTTAGAATGGACCCGAAAATCGTATTCCACGTATGCGAATTAGTCGGAAACGAGTATAATGATGAAAATTACAAAAAAAAAGTTCCCGCCATCTTGGATCTTAGAATGGACCCAAAAATGATATTCCACGTATACGAATTAGTCAGAAACGAGTACAATGATGAAAATTGCAAAAAAAGTTCCCGCCATCTTGGATCTTAGAATGGACACAAATGGCAAATTCAAAAAATGTAGACACAATAAGAGAAAATTAGTATTAGCCCTTTTTTTCTTACAGAGTTTGTTGGATGTTGGACAGAGTAGAGCTATTTATTGCCAATGATATTGATAGAGTGCCATTAGTAAAAGTTTAATTATTATTTCGCTATGTGAGTTTGGTATTGAAGCGTAGAATAGAAACAGAATGCTCAGATTACCTTCAATTTTCTATGGCTCTCGTTTCGTTTGTTGCCAGCTCGTCAGATTACGGTAAAGCAAAGAGAATGCTGACAACTAAACGGCAACGCCGCGCCGCAATGTATCTGTTATATAATTCGGATATACCCTAATCAGAGGCCCTACCGCGAACAACGAAAGAAGTGTTGCCTCCCTGTCACACTTATAGTGGAATTCACGAGTGCGAGAGAGAGGCAACACTTCGTACGTGTTTCGCGGTAGGCTCTCAGCTATTTATTGTTATCAGTTGTTATGTTACGGGTTCAAATCCTAGCATATGACTTGTAATGTATGTAATTTTTGTTATTATTAGCGATTTAGGGACTTTTTACTTTTTTTTTTGTATGTATTTATTAGTTTTTCGGTTTTTTAGACCTCCTTAAACATTTAAAATCAATATATGCAAGATTTTGTTTAGCGACATCTATAGATTATTTCTGTCAAGACTCGAGTAGTGTACTGTTTGACGCGTATCGAGAAAAACGCATAAAAATATGTACGTGCAATAATAGATGGCGCTGAAATCAATTTATTCCAAAAATAGTTAATTTTTTATTTACTAATTTACTCTTCTAGAAAGGGTGGTTTTGACTATTTTCGATGTATGATGCTAAATTAATTAAAACTGTGCACTAACAGGTAGTAAATATCTGGATTTCAAATAAAACTAAATCTATTACTAGTCAATCGTGCTCCTAGTGACATCTATTGTAACATATTCCGAACTATTTGAGCCTTCTATGAAACAGACCCTCTATATTTGGGTACTTTGTGGCTTAATAAACGGCGTATAAGCCTTTCTATAGCATTACATACTGTTTGTTTCCGTTCTCACCCATAGTTACCCTTTCTCCCAAATCTGAGATTAGCTCGGTAAACCTCTCAGGCCCATCAGGCACAGAGGATATGTGCGTCCTGCCCCGGCAGAACGTTACAAAATATTGCACGCTCTAATTAGAAATTTATTTTTAATATATCTTTTACGACTAAAAGGAATACAAAACAGCTTAGTAGATCTAGTTCGAGAGCTAGGACAACGGAACAACATTTTCCCTACAAGATGCTGAGAATCTATAATATTATTTAACAATTTGAACAAGAATGTAACATCTCTTTTTTCTCTTCGTGTCACGAGACTTTCAAGTTGCTCACAATTATAATCTTTGAATTTATAATTAAGATAACGAATTAACTTTTTTTGAATACGTTCCAAAGTGTTTATATGTATTGAGTAGAACGGGTTCCAGACGGTGGATGCGTACTCGAGATTAGACCTTACAAATGCATTGTTAGTACGGTCAAATCGTACATTAAACTCGCAAAACATGTAGTAAAGCTGCATTTTTGGTATGTTATTTAGACACCATAGGGCAGTATAAAACCACATTTTGCAAGCAAAAAAAAGTTGTGCTAGCTGCGTTATACGTGAAAAACTGTGAAATTTACTGTCTATTTTTAGTTTCTGATTTTTATAAAAAAAGCCTTACGTTTTTTGACAATATGTGTCAGGTAACGTTTAAAGATGAATGAGTTTGTTACAAGATGAGATAACATGCATTACCGTAGGTCTTATAGTTTCAGAGATTCGAGACTTCAAATAGTACCCTGTTTTGTAAACTAGATAAAATGTTGAGTTTTGCTAACGTTTTTGGTTTAATATCGCCTTACCTAATTATGCTACGAAAAACATGAAATAATTATCTTATAGCGCAATTAATATTCTTTCATTTAAGGGTAAAATCAAGTCAGTAAACTTTGTAATTGAAACTAAAAACGCGAAATTAAAAAAGCAGGAGGTCCGCTATCTAAGTTTTTCATACAAATCGCAAGTCGTGTTGCAAAGCTGCAATTTTAGTATATTATATAGGCCCTATAAGGACGTACAAAAATGCATATTATAAGAAAAACAAAAAAGGAATTTCGGCGTAGGACGAAAAAAACTGAAAAAATATTGGACTTATTTTACTTTTTGACGTTTAATTAAAAAACTATTATCTTTTTGATACTAATTGCTACAAAACTTAGAAAGAATATTAAATTTGAAAGGATTTGAGCTACATTGCATTACCCTAAATTATATAGATTTAGAGATACGACATTTCAAAATGTGCCCTTCATTAAGTTAAGAAAATAAATGCATGTTTTGAAGCCTCGTTTACCCCCAACTATAAGACTTACAGTAATTGTTATCGGCTCAATTTGTTCCAAATTTAATGTAGTTATTATCTACAATTACTTTTTTTTCTTAGCGCGAACGTTTTGCCAATACAGGGTGTTTTTTATATCATTAGCCATATTACAATATGTGTTGGGTAAAGGCGTAAAAAAATATTTGGTAAAACAAAAATAATCCATTTTTCATTATCCTTTTTGTTATAGATTTTTTTTAAAATCCCATTATCTAACGAATGTTTGGTCACTATGATCACTTGCTTACTTTGCATACTGCCCCACCTAGTATGCGCTCATAACTGCCAAATCAGATTGGAAAGGGTGTTTGAGTTTGCAACTTTAATTAACCCGCATAAGGTAACTAATTCAATACGTAACAAGTTTCCTACGCGTGGTGGGGAATGGAGGTGGAGCTTAACTTGCAGGTAAAACCCACGAGACAGCATTATCAGTCTATCGCATACAGTACTAATAATGAGGGTATTTTGAGTTGCGCGCCGATCTGAGGGTAGTTTGACTCGAGCGTGTTCACGCAAGCGCACTACTTCTTTGTTTATAGAGTGCTGTACAAATAGCACATGGCATCTTGCGATCAGCCGAGCCAGCATAATTTGACCTCAAGAACGGAGTAACTTAAATGTTCCGTCATACAAACGCGTACTGGTTTGCCTCAGATATCGATTCTAATGCACTCTCTAAGCAAATTGAATTGTTGATGACAACGAGCAGGTACAGGTAGGTATGCGCTTGGGCAGTTTTAATCAAATAACAATCGTGTGTGCATGTAGTTAGGACATTTTATTCATTGTTTAGTGCCGATGGTGGGGTGAGTGACGTCGGCTGATCGGTGCTTGTGATGAACTCCTGATTGGCTAAGACTTGACTACTCAAACCTGCTACCCTTTTGTCTGCCATCGAATCGCACGGATTGAAACAAACTTGCCTAGCGACCACAAATTATGTTTTTGCCGGATAAAAAACGTGAAAAAAAACTAAAAAAAAGTGTCACTTTTTTTTTCAAAAATGTTGTGTACTGGTGATCGCGAATGACATATCCAAATTTGGCTAACGACATAACAAACACCCTGTATTTAGTGAATAGCTTGAACGTAACCTAAAATTTGTTTATGTTTTGATAAAAGGGCACTTTATGAAATGTCGTATCTCAAAATATTTATAACTTACGGTGATGCAACGTAGCTCAAATCCTTTCAAATTTAATGTTCTTTCTTAGTTTTGTAGCAATCAGTATCAAAAAGATAATAGATTTTTAGTTAAACGTCAAAAACTAAAAAATGTGCGATTTTTTTCCGTTTTTTAAGTCCTATGATGCCCAAATTATTTTTTGTTTTTCTTTTAATATGCATTTTCGTATACATCTTTAAGGCCTTTATAATATACCAAAATTGCGGCTTTGCAACTCGACTTGCGATTTGTATGAAAAACTTAGATAGCGGGCCTCCTGCCTTTGGAATTTTGGGTTTATACTTTCAACTACAAAGTTCACTGACCTAATTTTACCCTTAAATTAAAGAATATTAAGTACGCTATAAGGTTATTATTGCATGTTTTTCGTAGCATAATTAGGTGAGGCGATAATATTAAGTCGAAAACGTTAGCAAAACACAAAATTTTATCTAGTTTACAAAAAGGGGTACTTTTTGAAGTCTCGAATCTCTGAAACTATAAGACCTACGGTAATGCATGTTAGCTCAACTTGTTGGAAATTTATTAGTCTTTAAAAGTTTATTTACATATGATATCAAAAAACGTAAGGTTTTTTAAATAAAAATCAGAAACTAAAAAATGGCCGTAAATTTCGCAGTTTTTCACGTACTACCCAGCTAGCACAACTTTTTTTTGCTTGCAAAATATGGTTTTATACTGTCCTATGGTGTCTAAACAACATACCAAAAATGCAGCGATACTACTTGATTTGCGAGTTTAGGCTAAAATTATGTACGATTTTACCGTACTATGTATAGGAGTAGCAACGTATTTGGGTTTTTAAAATCCTTACTTTGGCGGATAATGAATCCGAGCATCCTGTATGCTTTAGCAGTTATTTTATCTACATGCGTTACCAGCTGGAACTCGCTATCAAGGTGCACTCCCAGATCCTTTATCTCGCTCACTCGCTTAAGGGTTTGTTGTCCTATTGTGTATTTATACTGGATAGGTCTAGATTTTCGCGTAAAGGTGATCACCGAGCACTTATCGATATTCAGATAAAGATTAGGTATTACTTAAACAATACGTATTTAATTTGTCGAGATCACTTTGAAGATTAAGACAATCTTTTTCCGATTTAACGCAAGAAAAAATCTTTGTATCATCTGCATACAATAATACATTAGAGTTTGAGAAATGATTGGTGATATCGTTAATGTATACACGGTGGAATTTAATCGGTGAACAGGAACCCATTTTTCTAATTCAGTAATCGATGGCGGTCACGTTTATGTAGTACTTAAGTGGAACCAAGTTTTTTTTTCAGCATAACAAATTTTTATGTTGAAATTAAACTTTAATTAAAATTTATTGTCACTCTACTAATGGTTTAGTCTGAAAAGTTTAATACCTTTTTTCAAACTATCAGCCATGCATCGCTCTTATTTTACATAGGAATAGAGTCTATCGCAAAAATTAAAGCATGTGAGTGGTTATTGCTCATTTATGTTTTAAGTTTCTATGGCTGATAGTTTGAAAAGAGGTATTAAACTTTCAGACTAAACCATTAATAGGGTGACAATAAATTTTAATTTCAACATAAAAAAATGTATGCTAAAAAAAAAACTTGGTTTCACTTAAGTACTACATAAACGTGACCGCCATCGATTACTGAATTAGAAAAATGGGTTCCTGTTCACCGATTAAATTCCACCGTGTATATTGAAGAGCAAAGGTCCCAAATGGGAGCCTTGAGGGACACGACGTTATTGGGACAAAAGAAGAGGTAAATCCTTTAACTGTAACAGCTTGACTCCTGTCTCGTAAGTATGATGTAAGCCATCGCAACAAATCACCGTGGATACCAAAGCGTTCCAGTTTCATTACCAATATGGAATGAGAGATCTTGTCGAATGCATCACCCACCAATATGGAATGAGAGATCTTGTCAAATATCTCAAGTCTCGAGACTGAACGACGAATGAATAGTTGAAGATGAACAGTTAGTGCCACAAAGTTAAAGTGAGGATAAAAAACTACATAATCTCCAAACTGGAGAGATTTCTTTTTAATCTGATATTTTTCTTACCTACATTTACGACATTTATTAAGCCTTAATTGAGCTTACCGTGGGACTAGGTCGATTTGTGTAAGATGTCCCAAGATATTTATTTATTTATTTATGTAGGTAATCATTTTAATTGTTTTTATATTGTTTCTTATTCTTTATTTTTAGTTTGACCTTTAATAATTGGGATTTTATGTGTTTAGTGTTTTTGTATAGTTTTATTTTTGTATGATTAACTATTGACATTTGTTTTACATTAAAGATACTAAGTTGTTTAAATGAATTGAATTTATATATCTATGGTTTGTAAGTTGCAATAATTGTAGGGTTGCGACTGTTTTCCTGAAGTATTCAAAACTTTAGAAACTTCGCGCCCAAAACTTTGACAACCGAGTTCATGAGTTTGAATGTTGTGATACATAATGGGTTGGTTACAATTGATATGTTTAATTTTAGACAAATTGGTTATTTTTGGCACAAACTTGGAACACGTGGTGAAATAACATACAAAATTTCTTCTTCTTGTTAGGAGCCAATTATGTACTTTCAATATTATTTATTAAATAAAACACAAAAAACTACAATGCAGCTACACTTCACTTTTTAATAGGTACGATCAAAAAGATACGGGAAGCTGCGAATTGCTGACAAACAAAACATATGGTAAGGCCGACACGTGCAAACGTTATGAAATTATATAGTTCTTATAAAAGTAGGTAGATCTCATGCTGTTAATTTGACTAATTATCTATCTGAATTTTTGTTAAGGTGAAGACCAAACGAGCATTCGTTTATTCTATCCCCCACTCTACCAAATAAACTGATTTCGACTAATCATATATTATACGTTTTGTGTAACGAACAAATTTCGTAGAGTGGGCGATAGCATGAGCGAATGCTCATTTGGTCTAAATCCACCTTTATAAGCAAATCACTTATTCACCAAGTAAAATGCCCTAAAGGTAAATCAGTGATAGAGTTACTTTTTAAAGATATTTAGAGGCGAAATGCGCAGCGTGGCTTATTAAATAATTTTATTTCCGTAACATAGAAAGAAAGAAAGAAAAAATATTTATTTGTAGTAGGCCTCTCCTATTAACTATGGTTGTACGCATTTTGGAGATTACAGCCCCACCCTTCTTACAGCGAAATGGTCTAAGGCCTGCACCTGCAGGCTTAGCCAAGATGCCATATCGCAGTCGTATACGATAAGCGATAAGTCACGTGACCATAAAATTGTATGGAACTGGTCACGTGACCTTTCGTTCGATTCTGTAATTCTTGAACATTTATTACTTATCGTTTATCGTATACGACTCCAGAATCGCTTGGCTAGGCCTGGATGCTTAGCCAAGTTGCCAATAGTAGCGTAGGGGAGATCGAGTAGAGTTGTGACAATTTTTAGTCAATGCGTCATATCTCGCTCAGGAAACATTCCGTAGTTATGTTCTATGTCTATTTTTGTAGGGCCATTTCTTATCTTTCCAAAACAATTAACAAAATAAATACAAGTAAAACGGTTCCCGAGAAAATCGTTAAAAAGGACGACTATTCCTTTTGTCACAACTCTCCTACCATCGAGGTGAGTTGTGACAAGTACAAAGGTAAGTTGTGACAGCTTTGTATTTGGGCTATTTGGGTATTGAATAATAGGATTACACATTTATAAATAAATAAAACACCTTTTTAATGCAATGGTGGTCTTATCAACCTCTTAGTACATCATCATCATTTACCTACCAACATAAACTAAACAACTTAAACAGTTCAACCAACGAACGAAGTTTGTCAACAAAAACAACTAATAAAACTTAAATACTTTGTGTGTTTTTCTTTAAATAAAACCCTTACTGATCTATTAGGCAATTATGGCAAACATATTGTAGCTCATTTCGTGTGCAGTCTACTTGAGACCAGCCTTTGCAATCCAAGCATTGCACCCATTCCTCATTCGATCGGCTGTTTGCATACGCTTCAAGGCAAACACAATTAGAGGTATTTTCTGCCCCCTCTTTGTCCATACATGTCCTCTTTTTCTTACAGACCCTCTTAGTTTTTTTATTATTTTCATTTAAGGCACGCTTTTTCACATTCTTTAATTTTCTTTTCGCTTCTATAGCAGCTATTTCGTACCTAGTAGGTGAATCAGTAAGCACAGCAGATCTGACTTTGCGTCTGTTCGGTTGGGTATTTTTTCGTGGTGGAGCTTTAGGCAACGGCCTAATTGACTCTGGCGAGAACACATTAGAATCAGTGACAGGAATACTACTCGAAGGCGAAGCAACTGCTGCAGGGGCATTGTTGTTAATACC
This sequence comes from Thaumatotibia leucotreta, assembly GCA_025490895.1. Lineage (NCBI taxonomy): Eukaryota > Metazoa > Arthropoda > Insecta > Lepidoptera > Tortricidae > Thaumatotibia > Thaumatotibia leucotreta. The sequence continues at coordinate 8,267 of JALPQI010008167.1, forward strand.
TGAGCCAGAGGTTATATAGGTAGATGCAGGTTCATCGGCATTACTCACCACCGAAGCATTGTTAGATGGTATGGTCTGTAATGTCTCATCAATAGCCACAACTGAAGCTTCAACGTTATTAGCTTTGCCGGTGTTGAGATTCGGATTTATGGTTTTTTCTGCTGGATTTTCCACAATAGTTGAAAAGGATTGTAGCTCTGGGTTGGGACGATCAGTGACTTGACTTGGCAGGAAATCGGTGTAAGGTTGAAAACTAATTAAAAATATGTCAATATAACCCAGAATAAAAAAATGTTAACTAAGAGGAGAGTTGTGACAGCCTGTCACAACTCTCCTACGACCTAAAAAATACGACTAGGCCGGAATAATAATTCGTAATTTTAAAGCACGATGCAAACTCGAAAAATCAATGTCATGCCTAGAAACTTGAATAACCATGCTACTTGAGAAAAAATAGTACAGTAAGGCATATGTTATAAAATAAGATATAAATTGAACCAAAGTTTTGAAGAAAATCTTACTTTCAGTGTTTTTTTGCACACCAATGTCGTAATTACGCAACCGCTCCTCACGTACCGTCGGTGTGTACTGAGGCAAGTAGGGCTTCCCTAAAGTAGCAAATGTTCCATTTTACCAACTCTCTAACTATTGAAAGTAGAGAGAAATCGGCACTGTCACAACTCACCTCTGTCACAACTCTACTCGATCTCCCCTATCGTAGTTTTCCCTCTCTGTCACTCTTTCATGTTAGTGCGACAAAGATAGTCTACCTTTCGTTTACGATTGACGATTAAGCGTTAGCGATTGGCAACTTGTCTAAGCACCCTGATGAGTAAACACTCGGGAGGGGCGTCTGGCGCGGCGCTCATCTTAAACAAAAACAAACGAATGGGCAATTGGGCATCCAGCAGTGTTATTCACTAATGAAACCGCCTTGCTGTCAGCGCTGTGTCAGCGCTGCGGCAGCGTCGAGCCTAAAAATGGTATTCACGAATGTACTTTAAACGACACTAGTGCTCGGCGACGAATGCGGCGTGAGCTGGAACTACACTCCGTCGAGAGTTTGACGTTTAATGTACGAACTTCGTATTCTCTAACAAAAAACAGCGACGAACTCGCCCACAACTTCGCTCAGCCTCTATTCCTAATGTCAAATCAAACAGCTAGGATTTTAGACAAGGCTGTCTCGACATCGAGCTCGTTGACGAACGCAGCGTCGAATGTGTGAATAAGAGAATAGCATAGCTGGAAACATTAGCACGCCGTCCAAAACGCACTTTAGTACCGTTTGGTAGCCATAGTTTTGTAACCAGCCTTAAAATGGGAATAAAATCCAACTGTCTTTAACCGGGACTTTACCATTACCGCGTACCGACTTGTAACCACACTTAGTAATCAGCTACCAAATCCGGTTACGAGATGGGAAAGTTATTCCCATTTTACAGCTGGCAACCAGGCGGGAAACTATGTTTCGTATTTGGCAGCCAGCTACCAAATCTGGCTACCAAACGGTACTAAAGGAAAATCGCCGTCTTTTTTTATGTGATGAAGGTAGACAACTGAGCTCTCAGCCTACCTGATGGAAAGCAGGAACTAAGGCCAATGGACAATATGGACATAGTGAGCAAGAAATCGCCTATGCGCTGCCTACCCTGAGGACTTAGATGGATTGCCTTTAAGCCAGTAATTACACCAGCTATCTTACCCCCAAACCGGAGCACAGTACTAACTATTTAGCGGCAGGTTAATGGGTAAGATGGTGGTAGCTATCCGGGCGGACCCTGTACGAAGTCCTGCTACCAACAAAACCGTCTAAATCGATTTTCACGATTTCGGCGTTGGTCCCATACTAAAAGTTGTTCACTAAGACTTATAAGTGTGTGTGAGGTTATTAATAATAATAATAATAATAAAAAAAAAAAAAAAAAAAAAAAAAAAAAAAAAAAAAAAAAAAAAAAAAAAAAAAAAATCTGACGCCGTCAATGTCTGACGTGCTTTTATAATTTCTTAGATATTTTTGATAAACAATGTATTTTACCGGCATTTATACAATATTTTTTACCACCTCGTCGTGGAAAAATTGCCCTTTTGATAGTACAATTTTATTCAAGGGTACAAGGAACGACAACGATTACACAAGTCTCTGAATCGTGCCGGCATACAAATGTCAAAATATTGCTAACGACTAAGAAATGTATACACGCAGTAAAGCACGCCAAGATAAAGCGTCTCCACGAATCGCACGCCCAACACCTTCGTCCGCCTCAACGACATCAGTCTCCTCGCAATCTTCGTCGGGCGTTGATTACGCCACCGCGCCCGACATCAGCGGGTCGAGCAGCGACGAGCGCGGACCATCGCCGCCGCCGCCACGACCACCTGCGCGGCGAGGACGGCCACCGCTGCCGGCACGCTTGGGGCCCGCGGGACATCCTGCCCCGCCCACGGCTCCCGCTGCCGGTGGTGTAGTGCGACGCATGCAATGGTCTCAATCCATGAACGAGAATGTCATGCGCGCCTACTATGGGGCTACAGAGGGAGGAACTAACCTATCCGCGTATCGTGTCCGGATGCTTCCTCTGTTTCAGGCCCTTGAACCAACCATAAATGTGACTGCGCAGCGATTATCGGATCAAGTGCGAGTCATCCAACGATTAAAGCGGCTGGATGACTCGACACTTGATCGGCTCCGCCTGGAGGCTCTCCCTGTTCGTGCGGCCTCCGCTTCGGCGCGGGACCCGCCCGCCATGTCGCCGGATCCGGTGCCGGCACCCGACCTGGCACCGGGGGCACCGCGGGTTGATCCCAGTGCCGACGGGGATGACGTCACGAACCTGAGTGTGAGTACTTCAGACAATGAGCAATTGAGGAGGACTCTGGAAGATGCGATTATGCAGCATCGCTTCACACCCGACTCTAGGCCACGATTACCACGTTTGCCCATGAATAGGCGCAATTTAGCGTTGATGGGAGCCCTAAACGCTTTACTGGAGCCGTATATACGATCCAGTAAAGATTTGGAAGATACGCACTCGATCATGTACTGCGGGGCCATCGCGGCGTGCCGTGTTGCTCGAGTCAAGTTTCCGGACGCTGACCGTGCACCTAGGACCGCCGGAGGTGACCCCGCATGGCAGGTGCGGATCGAGCGTCGTATCGACTCGTTTAGGACTCTCATTGCAAAGCTGATCTGCTTCAGGGGGGGTAACAACCGCCCCCGAGTAATGCGCTTTGTGAACCAGGCGTTCGCGGGAACGGGTATTGCACCCCGCGACTACACGGCCAACCTCACAGAGCGCATCGACTTTCTGAAGCAGAAGGTTTATGCATGGGCAAACCGTATTCGCCGCTACAGAGAGCGTGTGAATCGATTCCAGCAGAATCGCCTTTTCCAGAGTGACCAAAGGAAGGTTTACCGAAAGTGGGAGGAAACCGACTACCGTGTGTCCGACGCGCGGTTGCCGGATGCTACTGCCATGAGTGATTTCTGGCGTAGTATCTGGTCAGCGCCCGTCGGACACACCGAGGGTGAATGGATGACCGTTGTCGAACGTGAATGCGAGACCATCGAACCTATGGGGGCAGTTACCATCAGCCCCGATGACGTAAGTTGTGCTGTCCGCACGACTCAGAACTGGAAAAGTCCTGGGCCGGATGGATTGCACAACTTCTGGCTAAAATGGTTTCGGTGCTCGCACTCACGATTGGCAACGCAATTCCAACAAGCCCTCGAGCTCGGTTCCCTGCCACCTTCCTTAACAACTGGAGTAACCTTCCTGCTCTACAAGTCCGGTAGTACCACGGAAGCGAAGAACTACCGACCCATCACGTGCTTGCCCACACTGTACAAGCTCCTTACATCCATTTTGAGAGTAAAAATTAACACACACATTGTTGCGAACAATGTTTTGGCTCCTGCTCAAAATGGATGTAGGGTTGGGTCCCGTGGTACTAAAGAGCTCCTCCTCATTGACATGACCATTTGCCAGCAAGTCCGGCGTAACAAAGGGGCCCTCTCCGCTGCTTGGATTGACTACAAGAAGGCCTATGATTCGGTGCCTCATTCATGGTTGGGAAGGGTCTTGGAGTTGTATAAAGTTAATGCAACTTTAAGATCCTTTCTCGGCGCGTGTATGAGGCAGTGGACCACAGTCCTTCGTCAACCAGGAGGTGGAGATGGCTCCTCTTGTCCGCAGGACTTTATAAGGATCGAGCGAGGAATATTCCAGGGTGACAGTCTGAGTCCCTTATGGTTCTGCCTAGCTCTGAATCCCCTCAGCACCCTGCTGAAGGATTCAGGACTAGGTTGCCGGCTTCGGAGAGAGGGTGAAGTTATTTCTCACCTTCTGTACATGGATGATCTCAAATTATTTGCGCCAAATAGCCAAGACTTGTTGGAGCTACTGCGAACCACAGAAGTTTTCAGTAGTGCCATCAAAATGGAGTTTGGTGTCGATAAGTGTGCGGTTATGCATGTACAGCGGGGGAAAGTAGTAAATTCAACAAATTTACAGCTTTCTGAGACAATGTCGTTCAGATCTATCTCGGAAGCAGAAACCTATAAATACCTTGGTATGTCACAGTCTTTGGGTATTGAAGATATGGGAATTAGACAGGCGGTGAAGGAGCGCTTTTTCAGCCGGCTCACAAAAGTACTTAACAGTCTCTTGTCAGGAGGCAACAAAGTGCGCGCCTTCAACGCCTGGGTAATGCCCATACTCATATACTCCTTTGGCGTACTAAGGTGGACTCAGACCGAGCTGGACGCCCTGGATCGAAGGGTCCGTACACTGCTCACCACACATCGAATGCTACACCCGCGCTCATCAGTTATGAGATTGTACATCCCGCGGAAATGTGGAGGCCGCGGCTTCTTAAATGCCAAAAACCTCCACAACCGCGAGGTGTACAATCTTAGAAACTATTTTCTTAACAATGAGTGCGGGATGCATCGAGATGTGGTGGCAGTAGATCGGAACCTCACGCCGCTCTCCTTGGCAAAAGAGAACTGGCGCAAACCTGTGGTACTAAGCACCGAGGACCGCAGGGCGGTATGGAAGAGCAAGGAGCTACACGGGCGGTTCTACAAGGCCCTCACGGGACCTGATGTAGATCTGCTCGCGTCGGTGAACTGGCTACGATTCGGGGACCTCTTCGGAGAAACCGAGGGTTTTGCCTGTGCAATTGCTGACGAGGTTATCATGACGAATAACTACCGGAAATATATCCTGAAGGACGGTACGGTCGACATTTGTCGGGCATGCCGCCGTCCCGGTGAGTCACTCAGGCATATTATTTCCGGTTGTTCTCAGATTGTTAACACCGAGTACTTGCACAGACACAACCTCGTAGCCAGGATTATACACCAGCAGCTTGCTCTTCAATACGGCCTTGTGGGTCTCGAAGTGCCTTACTATAAGTACACACCTGCGGCAGTTCTCGAAAATGGTCGTGCCACGCTCTATTGGGATCGATCTATCATCACGGACAGGACTATTGTAGCCAATAAGCCTGATATCGTGCTGATAGATCGATCCCAACGCCGGGCAATGCTCATCGACATCACCATCCCCCATGACGAGAACCTCGTGAAGGCCGAGAAGGACAAAGCCAGTAAGTACCTTGACTTGGCTCACGAGGTAACCGACATGTGGGAGGTTGATTCGGCGATCATTGTACCGATAGTTGTTTCTGCGAACGGTCTCATAGCGAAGAGTCTCGATCAACACCTCAAGAGGCTCTCGCTAGGTGGTTGGGTCAAGGGTCAGATGCAGAAGGCGGTAATCCTGGACACGGCGCGCATAGTCCGGCGGTTCCTCTCCCTGCAGCCCTAACCACCGGCAGCTTGGGCCCGCTCCGTTGCCGGCGGCTCTCTAGGTTAGGTTTTTTATATTATGTTTACATGTTTTGTATTGCTTTTGTATGTTTTATTTTATTTTACTTTTATAGACATATTGTAAAAAACCTAATCTAAGAAATGAATGAAATAAAGAGAATAATAATAATAATTAAGCTTTATTTATTCCACAATAAATAATTTACTAAGTTCAATAATAATAACATATAGTAATTTAGTCGCTGATAAATTCATTTACAAAGTTCAATAATAATAACATACATTAATTTAGTCGCTGATAAATTCAAATCATAAGTAGTATTCATATAATAATGATAAAAGATAATTCGTGCAATATGTAATTAATTCTATTGTTTTAATGTGGACCCCCTTAGGGTAAAAGCCTCCTCCAAAGAATTCCATGTGTCTCTGTCCCTGGCGGTGGACATCCAGTGTCTTCCTGCGGTGGCCTCAATCTCATCCTGCCACCGGGCGCATGGGCGTCCCCTACCTCTCCTACCCTGTGGACCCTTCCAATTTGTGATGTTAATTGTCCAACGATTGTCCTGATATCTTGCAACATGACCAGCCCACCTCCATTTCAAGCTTTTAGCGAAGAGTAGGGCATCATTCACCTTGGTAATTTGCCTAATTTCTGTGCTTTTGACTCTATCTCTCAGCTTTAAGTTTAGGCAGCTCCTTTCCATTGCTCTCTGAGTGGTCTGGACTATATGTCTTGCTTTTTGGACATAGGTCCACGTTTGGCAGGCGTAGGTGAGACAGGGTAAAATTGTCGTATCTAAAATTATCCTTTTCAATTTAACTGGTAATTTCGATTTCAGAACCTCTTTTTGAGCCCAGTACTTTTTCCATGAGATAGCCACTCTTCTGTTTATTTCCTGTATGTTCCGATCTTTCTTAAATGAAATTTGTTTACCAAGATAAACGTAACTCTCTACGTATTCGAGTGGCACATCTTTAACCAGTATTGGCGTCAACTCTCTGTTAGTCATGACTTTGGTTTTATTTAAGTTCATTTCCAGTCCTACGCGAGCGCTAGCAGTTTGAAGCTGGTTGATCATTGTGTTGAGCTTATATGGGCTTTCAGAGAAGATAACTATATCGTCTGCAAAACGTAGGTGGCTTAAATATTTCCCGTTTACATTTATTCCTTGATTCAGCCATGGTAAGTCTTCCATTACATCTTGCAGGACCGCTATAAATAACTTCGGCGAGATAGGATCACCCTGTCTGACTCCTCGCTTGATGCTGATTTTGGTACCCACTCTGTCTAGCCTGACTCTACTTGTACAATTAAGATAAACATTTTTGATAATGTTAATATATTTTTCATTAATGTTTTGTCTGCTTAATGCTTTCCAGATACTGGTGTGATATATAGAGTCGAAAGCTTTCTTGTAATCGATATAAGCTATGTAGAGCGGTTTTTTATATTCAACATACTTTGCGATTACTTGGTCAACGGTATGAATATGATCGATAGTACTAAATCCTCTTCGGAATCCCGCTTGTTCTATAGGTTGGAGTGAATCTATCTGTGAAGATATCCTGTCTAATAAACAGGATGCGAAAAGTTTATATAGGCAAGACATAAGACTTATCGGTCGGTAGTTAGCTATGTCTTTAGGGTCTCCCTTTTTATAAATCAGAACAATTTCCGACTCTGTCCATTGCTGCGGCACAGATTCTTCTACAAGTATTTTATTGAATAATATTGAAAGTGGTGTCAATAAAAGTGTCTTGCCTTGTTTGATATATTCGTTATTTAAACTATCCGGTCCTGGGCTCTTATTCTGTTTTAATTTGTTTATTTGTTTTAATATTTCCATTTCACTAAAATTCTGTACAGTCAGGGTATTATTCGGTAGATTATGTTTTTTATTTTCCGTACAGTCCGGAGAGCTGTAAAGGTTAGCGTAGAAGTCGCCGGCTGTCTTTATAATGTCAGTTCGTGATTTACAAATTGTAGAGCCATTTTGTAGAGACGGGATCCATTTTTTCGATGTGTCTAATTCCTTATACGCCTTTTTTGCAGATCTTGTGTTTTCTATACATCTTTCTAGCATTTGCAATCTATGATTTTCATAACATTTTTTTATTTCTTTATTTGTTTCTTTATATAAGTTTTTTAACTGATCTTTGTCCTTTTTAGTGTGGTTTCTCTTGTTTTGTAGAATGCTTCTTTTTTCCATTAATTGCATTGCTTTTTCCGATAAGATTCTTATTTTATTTACTTTGGTCTGGTTTTTTAAACTTGCTAATATAGAGATTTCAATTTTTTTTGTAGTATTCCATGACAGTATATTCTTCGTGGTTTTCTAATAATTCGGGTATAAAATTGTCTAAGTTTGTTAGGTACATATTTATATCTTCTGTAGTCTTCAGTGAGTTTATGGGACAGGTAAAGTTTTTTCTGCTTTTCTTCTTTTTTTCTAGGCAAAGAGTCGCTCTCAGAAGTCTGTGATCGGTTCCAAAAGAGAAAGAGTTAAGTACTTCAAATTTTGAGAATAATTTGGGTTTTGTTGTTATTATGTAATCAATTTCTATTCTGGTATTTTTATCAGGTGATATCCAGGTCCACCTTCGGGTAGGTTTTAATTTAAACATGGAATTAAGAATTTTCAGATTGTGTTTGTGCGCATACTGAATTAGTCTGTCACCTCTTTTGCTTCTGTTGCCGAAACCGTGAATGCCCCCAACGTTATTCTCATATCTCATCAATTGGCCAATCTGTGCATTAAAATCGCCCATAGTTATAATATTCTGTGTAGAGATCATATCGTGAGCCTTTTCTAGGTCTGTATAGAATGTATCTACTTCTTCTTGTGTAGAACTGTCTGTTGGTGCATATACTTGAATAATTGCGAAGTGCTGGTTTTCTAGGTTTATTTCTAATATGCACACTCTTTCTGATATTCCAGAGAATTTAATTATATTTTGTTTGTATTTTCTTTTGATTAGGAAGCCCACTCCATAAAGACCCTTTGTTTGTCCTATGTAGTACATAATATAATTTTCATCTTCTATTATATTTTCGCCCAACCGGCGCACTTCACACAGGCCCAGTATGTCGTGTTTTATGTTACGGAGGGCCGCTTTTAGTTCTAGCAGTTTTTCTGGAGTAGATAATGATCTCACGTTGATGGTACAAATATTAATTTCATCTCTTTCTCTTGATATTTTAATCTTCTTTGGAGGGTTTTGGTCTGACTCTCCCGCGGTGACCAGCCGTGGTGGGAGGTGTGTGGGGAGTAGAGGGTCCGACGATGGTTGCTATGCTAAGTCGGGCTGTGGCATACTTGTTTGGTTATGGGGAGTATCGCTTTGATTGTGAATTAATTTCGGTTTTTGAAGTATATAGTCTCTCATGCTGGATGATTTGTTTTTCTTAGCTGGTTGTTTATTATTGTTTGACTGTTGAGCATTTTGGCTACCGGAGTGTGATGGCACTATCTCTGGGGATTCAGACAGGTTTCTTTTATTGAATTGCTGGCGCTGATTGTTCCTATTATTACTCAACACAATAAGTTTATCATACTTTATAAAGGCAGTATTGCCTGATTCTTTTTCCTTCTGTAGCTGGATCTGTAATTCCTTACGCTTGTTCAGGATGTCTATGGGGTAATCTTCCTTTATATAGTATGACGTGCCTTGAAGGCCAGATTTATTTTTCAGAACGTTTAGTTTAAAGCCGACTGTAGCGAATGTTATTACGATAGGTCTGGTTTTCGTGCCTTTTTTCCCCATTCTCCTAATAGCTTCAAAATGAGATCCACTATATTGAAGTTTAAAGTAAGTATTTACAATCTCGATCATCCTGTCTTCTAGTTCGTGGTAAGATTTCTCATATTCTTCTACGCCAAACATGATTATATTTTTGCGTCTGATATGCCTTTCAAAGTTATTTATTTTTACACACTGTTCTTCCATTTTTTTCTCCAAAATAGCGTTTTTCTGATCCAAAATGTTGAATTTCTCGTTAATGTTGCTGTTAATTGTGCTTTTTATATCCTCCTTCATATCTAACATATCTTGTTTCTGTTGTGCCATGTCCTGTTGCATTTTTAATAGCATTTGCTTAATTTCGTCCATGATAATTTGACAACTTCAAGTTGACAAGATAATGAAATGAAAATGACTCTTAGCGCCCTCTATTAGATAAGTGCTGTATTATTAGGTGCATTCCAGTCCCTTAGATCATAGATCGAAGTGTTGTGCTTGGAGTGATATTGACCAATATCGCTAGATGGCAGTAGCGTGCCAATGTTATGGTTGTCACAAAAATCCGCTAGATGGCGAACAAATGCATTATTCGGTACTGGGTTTTGACAACAATTATGCCGAGTCACTATTTTGCACTTTCAGGTTATAATTATTTTAACACTTTTTCGTATTTACTTTCGAGTCTTTCTATGTTATTCACACGTAACAATCGTTTTTTGCACTGCATAAGTCCATGTTGTACTTTTTAACGGATTACAGAGTCACTTTTGATTCAACGTATTTTTGCACTATTCTCCTGTTATTACAGTTTTTACACTGAGTACTTTATACAATCCTGGTAGTTTTTAAACACTATCTTGCTTTGTTGCACTATTTATAGCTTTATGATCACTTATTTAATTTTAAAACGTTAAAAATTACGAGTACGATGTTAGCGTTGGCACTGTGGCGCCCTCTCTCTCGTCGTGAGGTTATTAGTGACTCATAAATTACCGTGTAACATTATTTCATCATCATCATCTCAGCCATAAGACGTCCACTGCAGATCACATGAACATAGGCCTCCCCTCTGGACCTCTACATGTACCGGTTAGATGCGACCTGCATCCAGTGTGTCCCGGCGACCTTCATAAGGTCGTCTGTCCATCTTGTGGGTGGACGTCCTACGCTGCGTTTGCCTAGCCGAGCCGTGGTCTCCACTCGAGCACTTTTCGACCCAATCGACTCTGCGTGCAATGTGGCCTGTGAAAAGTCTCAGGTACATTATTTACACACGTCTTTTCTATTTCATAGTGTTCCGTAGCACCTTAGTAGGTAATAAATCTAAAACAATATTGACGTTTCCCAATAAAATGGCGGATACGGAAGCCCACTCGCTTATTTATTGCCAATAGTGTTTACTTTGTGTAACGTTATTGTTTTGTGTTATTACAGTGTTGTAAACGAGATATAAACAACTAACCCCCTTATTTATAAACTTCTCCTAACTTAAGAAGCCGCTAAGTATTGTCTGTACCTCATCATCATCATATCAGCCGAAAGACGTCCACTGCTGAACATAGACCTTCCCCAAATATTACTACAATGACCGTTCCTGCGCCATCCGCATCCAGCGGACTCCTGCAACCTTCACCAGGTTATCAGTCCTTGTGGGGGCCCTACCCACGCTGCGTCATGGACGTCTTTGGTATGATGATGATGATAGTCCTGTTTGCAATGAAGTCCCAATACCTGATATAATTTTGAATGAAAACTATAAAATTTTACATTATGACATAAAGAACAATCCTTTTTTGATGATATAGGTGGCAAACGAACTGACGAATCGCCTGATCGCAACACCAGAGGCGTCGCAAATGTGTTTTTTTTTATTTATTTAATATTTATTGCACAAAGAAAAATCATACAAAAGGCGGACTTAATGCTTTGAAGCATTCTCTACCAGTCAACCATCGGGCAAAACAGAGAAACTGTGAGCGGTGCAAGATAAGCTAATAAACAATGAATTTATTATTATTATTTATTTATTATATTAAAATGTACACTTATTTATAACATTTGTCCCACAAAACGGTTTACACAGTTTGACTGTGGGATCAGAGTCTCTGCGCTTATTGCTAAAGAATAAACTAATTTAACATTTATATGTTATTAATTAAAAACTTGAATAAAATAACAACTGATACAATACTGAACACACTATTATATAGATAATAATACCTACTTAATCAAGTAAAGCAATTATTTAAGCCTAACTCTGTTAATCCTGCCGGTTGATCTGTTGCGTTGCCGGCCTTTAAGGTGGTAGAGTACTACCACTACCACTAGACAAGTATGTCTTGAAGGTTTGAAGGTCGTATCGCTCCGGAAACACCACTTGTGACACTTCTTTCCAAAGTATAGCTGTGCGAGGTAGGAAGTTACGAATCCTTTTTAAAGTAAGCACAACTAAATAAAGTAAACGATAATAAAAAAATAATATTCCCTTTAATATTTAAATTGACTCAATCCGTTCAATATTGAATTGAAATTGTTTTTCGAACTTTATTTTATTGATGTCGAAAATTCAGAGGTGATCAACATTTTCCGCCACAATTATCGAGCAAACTATTTTTTGAAATACGAACTATATGACACTTACGTTATGTTATTACTTCAATGAAACATTATCTCGACTTATCAGGTTTCACCACGCGATCCTTGTTAAGTGAATTTTCCAGCAGTAAATTATTAGTAATCGTTTAAATGAAGGAACGGGGGTGTGAAAAATATATCAAACTGCATTTTGACGCTGCTAATCTTATCTAAACACTTATCCTTATCTGACAGTAGGTACCCACTGTTAAAATACCAGTCATTTGGGTGTGCCGCATCACAACATAAATAAGAAGGAGCTAGCGCCTATTCTATACTGCCGCCGGATTGTTTTTTTTAATTTTATCAAACACAATCTTTGTTTTGTTACCAATTTAAAACCAATCTTGAGTTCACAGTTAACATTATTGATATTTATGATTAACGTAAAAATATATCTGCGAATGTGTTTCGCGATATGCGTCAAAGACTTCAAATGCTATGGAAAGTCAGCCATAATCGTTTACATTGTTTTTCATTTTACTGACAGGTAAGGTCCGACCGAGACCCATATTTTAGTCTCGGCCGACACCGAGACCAAGACCGAGAATAGATTTGATTCTCGGCCGAGACCGAGACCGAGACCGAGACTTGGTAGAAAGGATAAAAAACGTATAAATTACATAAAAAATCCTTAGCAAATACCTATATATAGTAAGTCCAACGTTAAACTAAATACAGCATTTTTTTGATATTTTTTTTATGTAGTTACCCCAAAAACCGATATTCGAATTTTAGGTATTTTTATCGATAGTATGATACGGGTCGCTTACTCTTAATCATTCCTTCCGTTCATTTGAAAGTGAAATTGAAGTCAGTTTATGTCAATATGACACCAATAAAATCACAGTAAGTTCGCGAGATGGCGTCAAGCTCACTAAGCTCATTACAAATCTCGGCCAAAGCCGAGAGTCCCGGCCATTTTTGGCCGAGAGTTGAGAGGGATATCTTGGCTCGATTTTCGGCTGAGAATGCCGAGACCGAGACCGAGACCGAGATCTCGGTCGGACCTTACTGACAGATGGTATAGGGGAATGCATACAAATTAAAGACGCAGATGCTATTAAGGACGAAGTGAATTCTTGGTAAGGACGGTGGGATCCAAAATAAGAGGTTAATTGAGATAACTGTAGCATAATTTGGTTTAATGTAACTGTCTCATAATACAGAATTAATTATAAGGATAATTCCACGAAAAAATTAAGCATGTCGCAAATGCGTCTAATTTGAACACGTTCAGCCAGAAAATCTTCTTTCTCCCATCTGCCGTGGGTTTAATAAATCTCTTTTAGATTGTTAATTTATTTGCTGGAAGTACGCGCTCATGTTTGTCAGAGGTTATTTATTGAGGACATTTTGTTATTCAACGTGTCACCCTTTTAGCATATTAGGACGCGGAGTCTTTTAATTCAGTTGATGTTTTAACTTGACTAGCGATGTGCTGCCGGTAACATTTTCTGACACAGTATGAGAAATGTTCCCAAATAGTAAGTGTAAAACGGGGTAAATAGGAATGACGGGGTAAACAGGAATGTAGAATCTTCTGGCCTGTTAGCCCTGGAAAAAGGGTCCAGTTTAAAACAGCATATTTTTTCATAATGTGTTATTGTTAACTGGACTGTTACACGACACCAAGTCTTTGAAATCTGTTGATGTTTATGTTTTAACTTGACTAGCAATGTGCTGTTGCCGATAACATTTTCTGACACAGTATGAGGAATGTTTCCAAATAGTAAGTGTAAAACGGGGTATAGGAATGAAGGGGTAAATAGGAATGACGGGGTAAATAGGAATGTAGAGTATCATCATCATCAGCCTATGATAGTCCACTGCTGGACGTAGGCCTCTCCTATTAACTATGCGTAAAGACGCATTAGGAGGTAAATGCCCATAATCGCTACGCTGGGCAAGCGGATTGGCGATCGCAGTAATGTGTCCACTATGATGACGCTGCTGCCCATCATCAATCGTTATCAAAAAAAAAATGGTCAGTGACACTTCAATCCCTTAGTCGACTCTTACGACACCCGCAGGAGGAGTCGGGGTGGTGACAAATGTATTTTTGCTGCCGTCACCACACGGCATGTAGAGTATACTGGTCTGATAACCCAGGACAAATGGCTCGCGGAAGTGTGCTCAGGCGTACTCGTGACCCCGCCTCAAAGCCTCTTGGCGGCAGGCCGTGGGGTTTTAGTGGGTAGACCAGGGCCTTTTCAGCCCTGGGAGTACCACATAACCACCCGGGTCCATACCCCGCACCCGGGTGGTATGCGTATGCGTAACGCATATCCCCACGAAAAAAAAAGGACAAACAGTCCAGGGTGCTTCGCTAAGTTGCCAATCGCTAGCGCTTGCTAGCGTATCGTAGTTTTCCCTCTCTGTCACTATTTCATATAAGTGCGACAAAGACAGTTAGCTGCCTTTCGCTTACAATTGATGATGAAGCGCTAGCGATTGGCAACTTGGCTAAGCATCCAGTAAAGAATAGCAGATTTTTTCATATGTGTTATTCTAAACTGGACTGTTTGTCCTGGGCAAATAGACCTGTTTACTCTACATTCCTATTTACCCCGTCATTCCCATTTACCCCTTTTTATGGTACTTCGATAGTCATAGTAGGCGAATACCACCGCCCATGATCACCTCAGGGAGGTCGCAAGTGCGTTGCCAGCTTTTCTGATAAGAATATGCTCTTTCCTTGAAGTTTTGAATGTCGTATCTTTTACGTGTGTCTCGTACAACGTTTTTTCGTACAGATGGCCCTTCGAAGTTTTGGACCTGACGTAAAATGACCCACTTATCGCACTAGAGCCTAAATAAGGCACCATCTGTACTAAAAATATATTTTCATCACACTTGCTGTCTAAGCGCGCCATTGCTTGCGTGCGTAGCGGGAGTAATAGAAAAGTGAAATTCCCTAGGGAGTAATAGTTATGTCAGTACGTCATTTAATAATATTATGTCTTAAAACTTATTTTTTGGTTGACAAGTGTGATGAAAAACATTGTATGCAACACGGTCGGTAAGCGGAATACTAACCCGAGTCATAAAAGCCCTCCGCCTGATGGCGTCGGGCTTCTAACACTCTCGTTAGTTCTTCCGTACTTACCTCCCTTGATGCACAATGTACTATTTTTCTGTAGTTTTAATAGTGACACCTACCCAAACACCTGCTAACAAAGTAATAGATTTTCTTAAAAACCATTTCACTGTTTACATTACAAAGGGCCTACCATAAACAAGATACAAAATTGCGTCTATTACGAATAACATTGACCTTTTGCTGCTTCAAACTGAAATAATAAATACCTATACATTTATATAAACCGAGAATATGATTCCAAATCTTAAAAAATCGACTTGATTTTTTTAAGACTTGATGCGAATTCGAATATATGTATTTACATGACACATTCAAATCGTCCTTACATTGTTGACTTCCACTGTTTTAATTAATAAACATCATGGGATAATCTACAATTCTTAGCCGACTTCCAAAAATGAAGAGGTTCTCAATTCGACTGATTTTTAGGGTTCCGTAGCCAAAATGGCAAAAACGGAACCCTTATAGATTCGTCATGTCCGTCTGTCCGTCTGTCCGTCTGTCACAGCCGATTTACTCGGAAACTATAAATGCTACAGTAACGAAATTTGGTGAGAATATGTGTTGTATGAACCGCTACAGGATTATGATACTAAATTGTAAAAAAAACCATTGGGGTGGGGGCCCTCCATACTTGTAACTGAGGGATAGAAATTTTTTTTTAGTTTTACATAAGCGTGTGGGGAATTAATAGAAAGGTCTTTGAAAATGATATGAAGGTTTATACATCACATTTTTATTTAAGCAAATCGTTTTCGAGATATCAGCTCTCAAAGTCTGAAAAATGTGTCCCCCCCCCTCTATTTCTTAAACTACGCGATACAAAATTCTGAAAAAAATATATGTTATGCACATTAATAAACTCTATCAACGATTTTCGTTATGATTAAATTATCTCCTATAGTTTTTGAGGTAGGTTGATTTAACTGTATTTTTTTAATAATAAATTGATAATGGTACGGAACCCTTTGCGCGCGAGTCCGACTCGCACTTGACCGGTTTTTTTGTATGTATTCGACTGCGACCATATAGTTATAACATGGACATTGGACGTCTACCGCTAGCTCAAAAATGCCCCCAAAAGCAATTGTTCAATTGTGCCAAGATGGGCAGGACATAGCGCTTTTCTTAACATCGCGCATATTTCGGCGCAACATCGTTAACAAATGTTTATAGAATATAGCCAATCAAAACTTTGATGAACCAATCACAACTATTTTTAAATGGCGGTTTAATTTTTTATAGGTTGATATGTCAATATTCATTACCGTGATGCATTGAAGAGGGGATGACACTTGTCAACTAAAATTCAGGACCGTTTTTGAAAGGCAATTTAATATGGCGTGCGGCTTCCATGTTTTATTTGTTCGTAGGTATTCGACATAATATCCGAGTATCGCCGATTTTTTTTAATCAAACGGGTATAACCCCTGCTGATCCATTCGGTACGAAACCGGGTTTCGATAACGTAATCTTGGAGAAATTGGTTGATGTCGATTTTTTTATTTGGTATTATACAATATTCTTGAGTGATCAACTGATCGTTTTGAAAGTATGCGTGTAAAGATACTCAACTTCATTTTATTTGCCGATGACACTACCTAGCTACCAAAGTCATGTTGATATTAAATTTCACATCACATCATCAGCCTTTGATAGTCCACTGCTGGACGTAGGCCTCTCCTATTAACTATGCGTATAGACACATTAGGAGGTAAATGCCCATAATCGCCACGCTGGGCAAGCGGATTGGCGATCGCAGTAATGTGTCCACGATGATGACGCTGCTGCCCATCATCAATCGTTATAAAAAAAAAATGGTCAGTGACACTTCAAAAAAAATGGTTTATTTCTAAACTCATACGACACCCGCAGGAGGAGTTGGGGTGGTGACAAATGTATTCTTACTGCCGTCACCACACGGCAAGGGATATTCAATTTATAAGACAATTTTAGTATAGCTTCAGCGCTTCGTATCATATCAACAACGAATCAAACTGATGTATTCGACGTAAAATATACCTCCGAGGTGCCAATGGCATTATGGGAAAAGCTGATCGAAACCAGGAATCGGTTGTTTATTTACAATTACGCTTTTTTTGGAACTTTATAAATACAGATGCCATTGCGCCAAACAGAAATGGATATTTCTAACGGATATTGTATTTATGTTATATTAAATCCAGGAATTGGGAATATATTTAAATCTTTAATGGGCAGTTGGAACATATTTCGCACTACATTCAGATTTTTATTTACTTTTGACTAGATGAGTAAAAAACCTGATGATGTTTCCTGCCTGTTCCACGTTCTTATGTTAAATTGTCCTTTTTGCCGTCGATATATTGAACCTTCCGGATTTGTGAAGGTTCACAGACTACACATATAATCAGTCCACTGCTGGACTTGGCTGGACACACTGTGCCTGGCTTGTATAGACGTATAAGGAGGTAAATGCCCATAATCGCCACGCTGGCAAGCGGATTGGCGATCGCAGTAATGTGTCCACTATGATGACGCTGCTGCCCGTCATCAATATTTTATCAAATAACAGTCAGTGACACTTCAATCCCTTAGTCGACTCTTACGACACCCGCGAGGAGTTGGGGTGGTGACAAATGTATTCTTACTGCCGTTACCACTCGTAGTATGCTAATAAAAGCGTGTTAGACATAACTATTTAAATGGATCCGCTTAGCCGCATTTTTAATTATTCCAATTGCAAATACGTGACATTAGGTCTCAACTGTAAAAACATGTACTTATTTCAAACTAAATACTTTTTTTACACAATTTGAATGACAGGTTTTAACCAACTAAGATACCAAACAATAAAAAATTGCGACATTCTCAATAAATGATTCAATCGTTTCCGTTCCAAAATCGCCCGGTCGCTTAAATGCGATATCACTAAAGGCCTACCCAAGATGTCGTTCTGCAATCATTATACGATACGTGATAAGTTTAGTAATGTATGGGAATGACAGATACGTCAAAAGTCACGAAAAGTCACGTGACCATTTTCATACATTATTAATTATAAACACGTGACTTATGGCTTAGAGTATACGATTACAAAACAGCATATATATTATTATCGAGGCCTGGTCAGGTGGTTAGAATATCTAGCGCCTGCAGACATTGTCTAAGTTGTGCATCTCGCTCATGCTAATAAACTTTACTAGTGCGAGTGAGATGCACTGTTAATAAACAAGTGGTAATCTAAATCTAGCCTAAAAATAAACAAAGGTGTTTTAAAAGTGTAAATTTATTGTTCCTAAACTGTTGGCGATCTCTGATTCATATGTTTACGTTCAGTGTGTTGCTGATATGGGCCCGTGTTTAGTAGGTAAGGTATTGGGAAATTGGGAAAATTTTGTGCATTTGATAAAAAGTTCTAGATAAAAACATGTGAAACTGTAGTACTTATGGACTTATGATCATTTGAAAATAAGTAAACCATCAATTAACAGCAACTTATTTTATGAGCATTTCTCAAAAAGTATATGTGTATTATTTACTTATATTTTATATTTGCGTGAGATCACGCATACCTACTGTTCCCTAACTTGTTCCATTTTTTTTATTATATTACTGATGTTTATTTACAGTTAAGGCAAATACAAAAAATGCGTAGATAATGTTGCTGGGATAAATCAGTATATAATTGTCCGCTAAAATTATCATCTAAAATGAAATGCCATTTCGGAATGAGTATTCATATTTACTTATAGATGAATTTAATATTGAAAGAAAGTCCCTAGTTAATGGACGTTATTGCCACCTCGATTTTTATGTCGATATGGATGTCTGGTTCTATTACATAAATATGGCCAGCCTCAAAAATACATCAATGAAAAAAAAACAACGAAATTTTAGATTGTATAAACATACAATAAGCATTTCGACTCAAAACGGGTTCCCTTACGAGCTAAAAAGATGACAAAATAAATGGTTTATTTCTAAACAGTACGAAGGAAGCAAGTTCTAAGTGTTCTAAAGCAATCTAATCAAAAATTCTTCGTCGTCTTGGATAAGAGCGCCTGTAAGATGTCTTTTAGCAAAGTTTCATAAAGAGATTGTCGTAATAAGATTTAGACTGTATTTCCTACTTAATCTTAGTTTACTTCGACAAGTCTAGGATGTACAGTCGACGTCGAAGATATCATTACAATTTAGGTGCCAAAAATATATTTACACGACTCTATTGCCTTGACGTTAAGGTCGTGTAAATATATGTTTGGCACCTAAACTGTAATGATATCTTTGACGTCGACTGCACAACATTTGTCAGGTTTTTAAAATTGTAAAGAAACCTTAAAACTTGCATTACTCCGTAATCAGGCACTTTTAGAACACAATTTTGGTTTTATTACGAACTAAAAACCTAAAATTTTGTGTTCACATACATTTTTAGTTAAAATTATTGATAATTATTTTTTTCGGTTACCGCGAGGATTACTCATGAAATAAAACTATTAAAATGGATAACACTTTACAGGGTTCGTGGTCTGGGGTCACCCACAGACCACAAACCCTATAAAGTGTTCGAAATGTCTGAAAAGTTATAGTTACTTGGGCGGATTTTTATTTTGTTGTAGTATTTTCAAATTTTCCTAATTTGGATATTTTTATATTTTTTCTACTCAGAATCGCGAGCTCTTTCGACCTTCATTAGCAGAAAAATGTGTCCCATGAATTCCATACATTTTTTTTTGTCTTCCACTGAGTTACGGTCGAAGAAAGTGTATGAAAAATATTATTCAATGGAACATTTTTTTGGGACACTTTTTTATTTCTATCAGGATCGAAAAAGTTCGTGATTCTTAGTAGAAAAAGTGTAAAAAAGTCCAAATTTGGAAAATTTTAAAAAACGACAACAAAATAAAAATCCGCCTACTTAATGTACGCATAGTTTTATTTCATAAAATTATTTATATTTATTAGTATTAACGTAAAAACTATTAATATCTGCGAACGTGTTTTGCGATATGTATGAAAGACGTCAAATGCTACGGAAAATGAGCCATATTTGTTTACTTTTTTACTGCTGATTTTATCGTTGTCAAATGAAATTATGGTCTCCTCATCGGCCAGTGTACATACCTGGTGCATTACAACGGAAGAACAGCTCTGGCTTAGCCAGCTACATGCTGAGTTGTGATCCTTTTGTGGCAAGCTGTTGTTGTGTGCTTATTTGTAAGATTTGTTCTTTGTGCTTGTCGTAAATAAATTTTATTTCATTTCATTTCATTTTTCTAGTGTTGTCTTCGCTACTCATTCTGGTATCTGCTCGATACCAGTATCGCCCGACGGTTATCAACTACCCGAAAAACTCAGCATTCTGGGCGACAGATTTCTTTGTGTTTGGATGCAAGACTTTTCTGACGCAATGCCGTCAGTCTTATAAGTGAGTGTCAAAAAAGTTCAAAATTTCAATCACTTTATTCACATATTGACTTAGTCTCAGGGTAAGCTCAATTAAGGCTTGTGACGTGGGTACCAAGCGACTCTACAGGTTGGCTCATAGAAATCAGTTTTTCTTTTTATCAAAATCGATGACATGGTTCCTAAGAACTTTTCGTATGTCTTATAGTTTCAGAATTTCTTATAATGACCGATTTGAATGAGCCACCCTGCATACATATTAGATAGGTACATAAATAGCCAATGATATTGCATTGCGACTAACGTGAGTTTTTGTCTCACGAAAGATTAAATGCAACCTCCTCTTATAAAATCGTTTTTACTTCAGTACGTTATCGCTTCAATTACAAAATTATACAAGAATACGGGTTTTTATTTACATAACCCATTCCAAAATTCCATGCATTCAATCGTTGAAAATATGGTTTGTAGATAATTATTCTAAATTTATTACTTCAGCTATATTCGATAAATAAAATGGAGGTATAAAAATCGTTAGGAACAACCGGATAACGTAATAGAGTACTTTTTTATAACCTGTAGAGTATTTTTTTATTTCCGTTACATTTAAATGAATATTCTTTAGTACAAAATTAATTTAATTAACATCTCTAAGAAATTAGTTTCTTCTTACAGATATTGAGTTATTAAAAAAGTAACTTAATTACTAAACATGTGTATTGCCACTTGCAACATTTGCAACATTTATTATATAATATTATTTTAATGTCTAAAATCTTTAAAATATTTTGTCATGTGCCACCAAACACCCGAAAATAACTTTAATGTTACTCGTAAAATTCTTTTAAACTGACCATTCAATTTTTTTCGAAATTATAAAAGTCGATATACCAAGCAAATTCTATGAATGTCCCAAATAGCCTGTCCGATCGAACGAAACGAAAAACGAAAACAAAACACCCTCTGTACGATATTTGTTGACAGTATAATATTATATTGGCCAAAAAGTTTAAACGGGTCTCTATTGGTTCCCATAAAGTTTGAAGTTCGATTTTTGAAGCGAATAACGTTGTAGGTCCGAATTTTTTTTAGTCATATTGTCATAAGTCATAAAAATTAATATTATAAATCGGTGGTCAGTTTTATGTAGGTCATAATTGTTGTTAGTCATAAAAGTCGCTGCCCATAACTTTTAAAATCCATACAGCATCATTTCCAGAATGTTAAAAGCAATAACCTTCCTAATTATAACTGTTACAACGTCTATATTCGCAAGTTGTAATTATTTCTTGTCGCGTGATTATGTCAATGTAATGATGTTGCTAGAAATATAAATGTTGAAATAATGTATAGGTATTTTAAAAATGTAGTTATGATACAAATACATTAGTGAAACACATTATTTACAGGCCATTGCTGCTAACTTAAAACTAGCTTAACTGGCTGGCTAGCTTTTGCGTCTACAACGATTTTTTTTGTTTCGTGTTATGTATGAATTATTATTTGTTATTAATAAATAAATGCATTAAATGTTTATTTTTTTAAACCACCTAATAAATTTAGTAAGTAAACTTGGTAATAAACTTGGTAAGTAAATAGTAAGAGTATTATTTTAAAAGTCGGTCCTGGCGCTTCGCCGGCCGCTGCCGCGGCACGCTCGCTTCGCTCGCTCGGCTCGCGCGCTATAAGGTCACAGTTCAACCTAACACTCCTCCTCGCTTCGCTCGTCGTCGTACCTACATTGACCTGCCTTAGAGTCGAGTAGGTAAGGAAGTTTCCTAAGTTGCATCTTAGTCCATAAATTTCTTAATTTAAATTAAGGAAAGGCATAAATTTCGTATTTAATATTCAATTTTTTGGATGGAATTTGGTTAGTTATTAAAATAATATGAGTAAGAACCATTAGTAGGTTCAAATGTATGACTTAAAATATTTCTAAAAAATGATAGATAGACCTTTGAATGTTATAGTCATCAATTTTATACCTTTTGTAATTAGAGTATGTAATGTTATAGGTTAGTTATGTTAGATCTATTAATCGTTATACTTAACAAAAATTATGACCATTGATGCTTATATCAGTAAATTATATGTATATCAATTTCTGACTAACGAAATTCGGATTAACAAATATATGGGAAAGAAAGGGATCCCAGTTTAAACACATACTTAATAATAATTAACGTGAGACTCAAACATATTAAGATATTATCGAACCGGGTAAACCGCGTCAGTCTCCACTGACGCGGTTTAACTTACACCGCTGGTGTGACTTACCGCCGTCGACTGCATACTAGCACTTGTCCAGCGATGAACGTGAAACGGAGCCATTATTAATGAGTCCGTTCCGCTCGCAGTAGAAGGCGGGCATTACTCACGTATTTGGGCATTTTCATTCCTAGGGACACCCATTTAGTGTGAGATTTAAAAAGCTTATCAGAGTCAGGTTTATAACGTATACGTAGCAATATTACATTTTTAAATAAGATTTTATAACCTCAGAATATTTACATTTCAGAATGCAGACAGTTTGTGGAATTTCATATAACGACGAGTACAGAACTTTCCCCAATTATTGCGAAATGCAATACGTTAATTGCAACTCTTGGCGAAGTGAGTATAATACAGGGTGAACGATGTGAAGAGTCACCAATTTCAATAGGACTACGATTTTTCAGTTGCAACTATTTATTACTAAACAAGGTGTTACGCGAGCATTGCGAAATATTATGAGACCTAATGTCAATTCCACCAAAAAAAAAATTTTTTTTCTTTTTTTTAGGCCGATTTGAATACTTTTTAACATTTCCAGTACTTCTTATAATAACAACAATTTGTTTAAATTATTTATTTCAATTGTTTTTTTTAGGTAGAGGTTATTTCGTCAAGTCTATTTAGTCTATTCGTATTTTTTGATTGACAGGCAAAAGGTGGGGTAATATTAGAACACATTATGGTTTTCATTGTAATCCAAAAGAAGTTAAATGACGAGTTACGTCGAAAAACTTATTTCGAAAAAAGGTTGATTATCTCTGAAACCAAGCCGAATCCAGGAAATTTTATATAACATTAAAGACTCTAAATATGGTCAGGAATCCAGCATTACAATCTTTCGGGATGCTGACGTAACACCGTGTATAAGTAAAAAAAAACAAGAGCGAAAGAATGATTCTTTGTGATTAAATTTACTTTTAGTCAATATTACTACTTTTTGCCTTGTCTATGGTCTTAAAATGGTAAAAAAACATTTGCTCGCAGCACGTTTGTGATCCAGTGGTAATGGTACGTGTCAGTGAAATACGATCGCTTTCTTCATTGCATTTATATAACATGTTTAATTGCTCTCACCTTTCTCTTCAAAATAGACAAGATAAAAAGTCTGAAACTCACTGCACTAGAGAAATGGCACGTGAAATTCGGTTTTCAGCTATTTTTGGTTCTAACGAGCTTTATAAGCCGAAGCTCAGTCTCGTTCTTATGTTTGCGGTCTACAACCCAAATGTTTGCGTACATAAGACTTCAATGCGGTCCTTAATATGTTTCCTATAATAAGCCGCTATTTTTTGACACCAGACTTAATAAAATCTACTTGGTAACACTTCATATCGTTCACCCTGTATAATATCTATAAGAATGAATAAGAATAAGAATGGTTTATTTGGTGCCATATAGTACAGAACAATAAATACAAGTATAAAAAACCGGCCAAGTGCGAGTCGGACTCGCGCGCAAAGGGTTCCGTACCATTATCAATTTATTATTAAAAAAATACAGTTAAATCAACCTACCTCAAAAACTATAAGAGTTAAATTAATCAAACCAAAAATCGTTGATAGGATTTATTCATGTGCATAACATATATTTTTTTTAGAATTTTATATCGCGTGGTTTAAAAAATAGACGGGGGGGACACATTTTTCAGACTTTGAGAGCTGATATCTCGAAAACGATTTGCTTAAATAAAAATGAGATTTATAAACCTTCATATCATTTTCAAAGACCTTTCTATTAATACCACACACGCTTATATACAACTAAAAAAAAATTCTATCCCTCAGTTACATGTATGGAGGGCCCCCGCCCCAATGGTTTTTTTTACAATTTAGTATCATAATCCTGTAGCGGTTTATACAACACATATCCTTACAAAATTTCGTTACTGTAGCATTTATAGTTTCCGAGTAAATCGGCTGTGACAGACGGACAGACGGACAGACGGACATGACGAATCTATAAGGGTTCCGTTTTTGCCATTTTGGCTACGGAACCCTAAAAGTAAGAATTTGAACACCAAAAAGGATGCCACTCAGCATGTGTCGTGTCAGATGCCACGACGCAGGTCGGCTGCCCTACGCAGAAATCAAGTATCTCGAAATTCATCAAAAAAAGTTTTTTTACACCATTCGATTCACTGTTTTAAAATGCATTTTTTGGTATTTAAATTTTTTTTTAATAGGTAATTAATATTTTTCTAAATACAGAACTTTAAAAAATCCAAGTTTCTTTTTTTAACGGGGTATTCTACGCTAAAAACAAGTATATACCCTAATTCTACGTTGAAATCAAGTATCTTGCAAAAGATACTTGAAATTCATATATGTCGGAGGGACAGCCGAGAACAGGGGAGCGAATATTTTGATTTCTAGCTACTCATCGTACCTACTTACCAAGGTGTATACTATGCATGGACGCACATAATTAAACACAAGGTAAATTACAATCTTTTATTATACTGGTTCACAAATGATAAACCTCTGTCGTGAGAAGAACCAGCAAGAAACTCAGACGGTCTTACATTTTCCAAACTTTAAATAATCACAACAAGTACACACTTAAAACAAGACTATTTACAACACTTTAAACTATACTGAGAGAAAACGACTGGAGAGTTATAAGCTTGCGTCCATGCATCATTTACTCAACCCTGGAATGCTTTATTCCAAGTCTAAATCAAGAATGAACCCCTGAATACTGCGCTAGTGACCTTTTATACCGTCAACTCACAAACTACCGTTTCATAGGCGGGTAGATCCCAATATGACGTTTAATGTCTACCTGCATGGACCAAGCAAAGAACATCTCAAGCAAAACATTGCTTATCGTTTTCTAGATTTTATCACTCTTAACAAATTAAATGTAAACATTGCAATTAAGACTATTCTTAT
Source organism: Thaumatotibia leucotreta (assembly GCA_025490895.1). Taxonomy (NCBI): domain Eukaryota; kingdom Metazoa; phylum Arthropoda; class Insecta; order Lepidoptera; family Tortricidae; genus Thaumatotibia; species Thaumatotibia leucotreta. Next base: position 34,137 of record JALPQI010008167.1, read on the forward strand.
TGTAAATAAGACTATTCAGACGTTCGATGCCTCGACATGTCGTACACGTCTGCGCCAACTGAAGCATGTCTCCGACACGGCCATACTGACAAGACAAGCGTCCTCGCTTGTATCTGAAACAAACACGTACACCAGTAGTCTTTGTTACCACTCGGTCACTCCTGACCAAATTATCTGTCTACATAAAATCATCTCAACTCAAGAAAAATAATTTTAATCTTTGCAACTGAATTTAGGATCACTTATGGTCAATTAATTACCACCAATTTCAAATCTAGAGCAAACAAGTATCATCTGGCTTTCGTAGCCACATTTTACGTAAAACATTACAGAAAAATTTCGGAGGAACATAATGTCATTCGTGGCCTATTGGTTATCACATAACCACACACACTACGCGCATCCCCAAGGGATCGCCGATTCATCCCTATGACACTACGGTCTCTTAAACGCGACCTCCGCCAGAGCCTGCCGCGCACCGCGTACCCACGGACTACTCACAGGCAGACACAACGGGCTACGGCTACGATCAAGCCTCTGGTACGGTCGACCCATTCTGACCTCAATACATAATGGGATAAAAATGACTACTGTTAAATTTTACGAAATCAAATTGGAAACAATTTTACACACGACCATTTCACACTCCTCTTCTATAACCTGTTAGAGGATCGTAGGAACATCTTACAATCGTCCACATGATTCTATACACATCTACCACTGTAGCAAGGTACGCAGGTAAAACCACCAACTGTTATCAGAAATACTGTAAGCAAACTCGTCGTCCTCAGCAATGTACACAGAAAAACAATCTACAGTCATCAACATGTCACAAAACACCCGCTATCCGAGTAAAGTACACGGACACATCTATAACCTTCAGCGCAGTCACTGACTGACCTGAGTTTAACTGACTGACCTGAGTAAATAAAGTTTGCAAGAACACACTTTAACTCTTAACATCATTGTTGGCAAGCTCATCATCCACGACCTTAGCAAGGTACGCAGGAATACCATCTACAGTCACCATTAATACTGTAGGAACACTTCATCTACGACCTCAGCGAGGTACGCAGGAATACCATCTACAGTCACCATAATACTGTAGGCACACTTCATCCACGACCTCAGCTAGGTACGCAGGAACACTGTCTACAATCATCACATGATTGTACGAAAACCATCCACAGTCACCAAACTGACTGTGGGCATACTCTGAAGCCAACTTATTACTTTGCCCAACATACGATTTACAACATTCGTCATCACGTTTGGGATTTTGACAAGACAATGTCAAAAATCATGCCAGTCTTTAGGCAATTATATACCAAAAATTCACATCTATCATCACGTCATCAAATATCACTCAGTTACATTTCTTGAAAACCAAGTTCAGTTTTACCAATTAAAAGTCAAAATGATTTAAACTAAAGAGTCAATCCCTCGACTCAAACAAAAACGTAAGTTACTCAACCAGGTTACACCATAACCATGCACCCGATTTAATTTCTGTACATGGGCTTGTTAGGGTCCAATAACCCATCAGAAGTTAACCATTCCAGCCGCGTAAGTGCTACTCCTTGCAAAGAGTATACTGCACATAAAAAACAGTCCACGTGCACCTTTTACATGCTCCGGAACTTCCGATGCGATTATTAGATCACGCTCAATCCATCGAACTTGCTCTCAGTCCATTGAAAGCTCAAATGACAAAAGAACTCATTAAATTTAACAATTACCCTTTCCACATTTAAAGTAGTTAATAGAAAATTAAATGCCGTAATGCAGTATCATATTTTCTTTAGGTACTCATTTAATCAACTAAGGGAATTAACATTTGAAACAGACTAGCAAGTCTGTCTATGTACTTACTACTTTACTAGCTAGTAACCGACATAGTTCTACAATAGTAAAAATGAAACACTTCACTTCAACAAAAACAATAAATGGGTTGCAGTACTCACAGCAGTTACAATACTCCAGATGCTACATCGAGCAATAGAGTCTTAACAAGACCTCCTCCTCCCACCTCCATGGCTGTCGGACAATCAAAACGCATTGACCACTTACACCATCAAACCAAACGCACGCCACTCACAGTCGTGGCCGCACTGAGACGGAAAAATAGATCCGATTTTACACCTACGACTACGAATGATAAATGGTGTATGTAGTCCGAGAAAACTGAACCCAACAAAAATGTAAATAGTTTCATTCCACGATTGCAAACTATACGATTGCAAACTATAATGACTAATTCTAGTACCCACCATTTTAATTGAACAAGGTAGTCAAACTGAAACTATTGACGGTCCAAATAATAAGAAATGATTATCATCATCATCACCATAACCACCATCATCATCACAATAACCATCATCATCATCATAATAACCATCATCAACATCATAACCACCATCATGATCATTACAACCATCATCATCATAACCACCATTATCATCATAACCACCATCATCATCATAACCACTATCAACATCATAACCACCATCGATATCACGTCACAACCATCGTCATAATCACCACCATCGACATCATCACCACCATAATCATCATCATCATCACCATAATCATCATCATCACCACCATCATCATCATCATCATCATCACCATCAACCTATATCAAAAATGATTATAATAGATCTCAATGCATTTGATAAAACCTGTATTTAATAAACTTGCGTAATCGTGACATCGCTGTCTAATTTAGTTTTAATTTTGAATTTCTTGCTATACTTTTAACTCTATACAATCGAAAGGGTAGAAGCCCTCAATGACTCCCAACAACATTGGTTTCACCAATTAGCCCAGGGCTCAAATAGCCCAACAAAATGTGAACTCCTCACCGGATTGACAACGTGTCTACACCATGCGCTGCAGCACGTGTTCACGGTAGGCAGCAGCGACACCAGCCATCAGCCTCTGCCGCGCCGTCGGGACATGATGACAGCAATAGCTTGCAGGCCGGCAGCTCGCTCTGATTCACCATGTGGAACTGTAATCATCAAATTGTACGGTATCAGTTTTATGACAGAGATATTTTGCACGCGAGCTCTCAACTTAACCTGATCACAAAAATAAAAAGTTGAGGTTAGGGTATTGGTATCTTTTTCACTTTGTATTAAAATAATAATGGGCTTCACTTTACTACGGCAAAGTTAAATCTCACAAATAATAAAACGTTTTAAAGGACACAAAAACTTCAAGCTAAAAATAGAAATGTCAAACTGTTATTTCTTTAAATTATGCTTCGAATTTTGCATTAAAACAATTGGAACGAAACCTGTCCTTTTATATCCGTTGCTCTAAAAGCAACTCCCGAAGAGCTGGAGTCTTTATTCTCCTTCATTTCCTGGACGTGTCACAAGAAATTGTGGTAGTTTCATCGCAACAGCATAGTCATCCTGAACGAAACTTCTGGCTACTATGAACGTGTTGTTCTTGAAATTGAAACATTCTGAGCTAGTTTCATTGCCACAACATAGTCATCAGTGTCATCACGAACGAAATCATCACGAAACATTCTGTAACATAAATTTCACACGCATAGAAAACTTAAAAAACAGGCATAAGAAATCTCTAATCAATTTTTGGTAGACCACAAAACAAATCCACGGGTTACCAGCCCGTATTTCAGAACTGCTAGTATTTCAAAAATCAGAAAAGTAACAAGTATGGGCCATGATATTTTTTGAAACTATTAAAATTACTGTTTTTTTTGTGAAGTGGGTGGAGTAGGTACTCCAACGTTGCAATACGTGTTGCAATACGTGTGGGTAGGTACCCACACGTATTGCAACAATAGAAATTCCATAAAAAAACTAATTTTATATCTCACATTACGTCTCGAAACAGACTTTGCTTCAAAAGATACGAGTAGTTTACACCTTACACCAAATAAAAAGTAACGATAGTTCAACCTTACCGATTGTCGATGATTTCAAACCTCACTCTTTACGTATGGTACATTTACCATGACCACTCATTGTAGGCGATTATTCAACATCCCGCTTTCTGATGTCGGAGGGATAGCCGAGAACAGGGGAGCGAATATTTTAATTTCTAGCTACTCATCGTACCTACTTACCAAGGTGTATACTATGCATGGACGCACATAATTAAACACAAGGTAAATTACAATCTTTTATTATACTGGTTCACAAATGATAAACCTCTGTCGTGAGAAGAACCAGCAAGAAACTCAGACGGTCTTACATTTTCCAAACTTTAAATAATCACAACAAGTACACACTTAAAACAAGACTATTTACAACACTTTAAACTATACTGAGAGAAAACGACTGGAGAGTTATAAGCTTGCGTCCATGCATCATTTACTCAACCCTGGAATGCTTTATTCCAAGTCTAAATCAAGAATGAACCCCTGAATACTGCACTAGTGACCTTTTATACCGTCAACTCACAAACTACCGTTTCATAGGCGGGTAGATCCCAATATGACGTTTAATGTCTACCTGCATGGACCAAGCCAAGAACATCTCAAGCAAAACATTGCTTACTAGATTTTATCACTCTTAACAAATTAAATTTAAACATTGCAATTAAGACTATTCTTATTGTAAATAAGACTATTCAGACGTTCGATGTCTCGACATGTCGTACACGTCTGCGCCAACTGAAGCATGTCTCCGACATATAGATTACTGAGTTACTTGACTTCAGCGTAGAAATATTGATATACATCGCGGAGTTACTTGACTTTAGCATAGAAATATTGATATAGATCGCGGAGTTACTTGACTTTAGCGTAGGAATTTTCATTTTATTAGGATACCAAAACCTTATATTTATATTTATTTGAGTTTCGGGTAGAAATTGTCCTGTAGTACCTTTTTAATTCGAGTAATGAATCTAGCTGATTTTTCATACGTTTGTCAGTCATAGTTCGTATACATACGTGAAGTGTTATTTAAGTGCTTATTATCTGATAACTGAAGTGTTTTCCTGGCTGTATAAGTTATTTAAAGTGAAAAGACGCAAAGAACACTGGAATGGTTTCATTCAAATGCTCGCTATAGGGCAAAACAGATAGTTTCTACATTATGTTTAGAAAATAATAACATAAGTAAAATTCGAGAATTGTGGTAGTTTCTACCACTAGCTGAATGTGATGAAAAATCATAAAAATGACAACTTAAGGAATTTGTTATTGAAAAACGTGGTCCAAGTTTGCTTCAGAAACGGATATGAGACTGTATTTTATATAAAAATATTTTGAATAGGGAATAGAAAGTAGTGGACTTCTTACAGAAAAAATACACAATGCACGAATTACCAAAAAAAAAGCAATGTTTTAGGAGGCAGAGTTCAGCAAAAAAAAAAGATTTTGGAAAAGTTAGTGCCCTTAATGCCAAGTAATTAGCAATTATTTTTAACCCAATTGCAAGAAAATTCACAATCACTAGATTTAATAGAGGAAGGTGAACTAGTTTATACCTACAGATGTTTGAATAAGGTTGATTTATATAGGTATTTTTATCTTTATGTTCTGTAACAGGTGTAAATAATAAAATATACATACAACTATATTGTATGTTGATTTATTGAACAAAATTATAACTTTCCATTGTTTTTATGTCTTCCACGCGTGCGTCTAGATATTTTCCACAGACCGTCGGTTTTGAAGTTCTTTTTCGGTTCGGTATTTGAGGTATTTGTAGTTTCCTACAATTTAAGTAATTGATGTAATTTTTTAAGCATTTCTGTATGAGAAATACTTCGTTCCAGAAAAAAAAACTTGTGCTACATTTATGAATTTTAAAACAATTTGCATTCAAACAGAATAGGGGCTTCTTTTCCATGTAATACTTGAAATACATACTACATTAATATTGAAATAATATATTTTACACAAGTATGACATACACTAAATTATTGGCATTTAAAATGTAGTATAAAATATGCTTGTGTTATAAACTTATAAAGAAGAAGCTTACTAAAACACGAAATTATATACAGATACTTGTTTTTTTGTAGAAAAGCTTTAAAATAATCTTTTTTTTTATAGTTTACTATTAATGATATCTTGCATAATAAAACACAGCAATTTTTGATGCTATCATTTAACTAGTAAACATGTAATCAAGAAAAGTCTAAAAAAAACGTTTTTTCGCTCTACTGTAAAATTTGCCAAAACACAGATACTTGATTTCTGCATAGGGCAGCCGAGGTTTTCAGGGCAATCGAGCTAAAATTTCATACAAGTAGCCATATCATCTGAGTTGGAAAGTAAATGATATATAGCAGCCCGCTATTGCACTGATATACAGAGTAAAACATAAGTCGTAAACAGTAATACGTTTTTCTAACTGTATAAAATACTAACAATTGAATGCCCCACAAGTTACTTGGAATGGCCTACGTATCGAGTAAAACCTAACGTTACCGATACTTGCAAAGGCAAAGACATAAGACATAAAACATTTTATTACTTGTATATGCTTACAACAATAGTCAGCCTGGTTCCTGCACTAAGCAAAGCCTGTACTGCAGGTAACAAAAAATGGTTTTAAAAATATGCATGGTTCAACTACAGTTCAGATGAATTTATCCTACGCAATGTGGGTGCCGCATTGTAACAATGCAAAATGTATGTTGTACTGAGTATGGCTGAAATAATAGGAAGTATTTGCTATTTTCTTGGAAAAAATAATACATAATAAACATATTTACTCTTGCTACCGTCGTATGTTTGTTCAATGTTCATACGTTTGTCCAGTTTTGCTAAAATCACTGATCGTGAGTTTGTACAATCGGCATAAACATAAACATATACTGATGTATATCGGAATAAAAAATATGTACAGTAAAGCCATAGCAATAGAGTAGTATGACCACTTTATTCGGTCTCATGTATAAATGAATTATTTACTGGAAAACAAAAGCGACTGGATCAATTGTTATACCCGGGCGGGTACCATACTCGTACGCCTTTTAAAATCTTAAATTAATTTGTTTCCTATTCGATTATAGTTACCTATCTCACTGAAGCCAAAGTAAATCCACGCATCTATCCTATTCAGTAGCTTGCAAATAATTAAGTTATTTATCGTGAATGAGGTTGTTTTGAAACATTTATGCATGACTCTGCACATCTCAATAATTACCGAAACTTTACGCATCCCACAAACTCATTATGTTTTGATGAAAGCTGAATATTCAGCAAGACATTTTGCGCGCTCATTTTCCTTTTAAATTTATTTGGCATGATAGTGGCTACGCATTTTAATTTTCAAAATTAAACTAGCTATCTAAATCACTAATCAAGTAAAATGTATTTATTTTATATTATAAATGCGAAAGTAATTTTTTCCTAACTAGTGCGGAAAAGTAAACTTTGCACACGCTTGGCGCGCTTTCTCTGTTTAAGGCATTTTTTATGAAAAAAGTCGTTCGGTACATGTGTAGAAACTTCTTTTTAACTCGGGAGATTTTTCGATTTGGAACTTTCACCGTCGTCGAAAAAAAAATTGCACTTGCATTGAAATGTACTATTTCAGTTAAGTACAGATGGCGGTTTTATACGCGCTAGTGCGAGAAGTGTTTCATTTTACATCAGATTGAAATCTTCGGAGGGCCATATGTACTGAAAAACGTCATACGACACACGTGCGAAAACGGAATTCGTAACTCGTGTCGATTTACAGCACTCCCTTCGGTCTCCACTCGTTTCGAACGTCTTTTTTTCGCACTTGTATCGTAATGTACTATTATAACATCGCTAAGCAATGGCGTAATGGATTTCCATTCAATGTTTTAATACTGTTTTTTTTTTATTACATACGTGCAATCTCTTTCTGCTCCCATTTAAATGTAGCTAAGTATAAAATAACTAACATAATTGCATAGTTTTATGAGACTTGCCTTTGGCTATTTGATATAAGATTCTTGTATTATGCCTCTTATTATGCAGCGATTACATATTAATACAAATTTTAGATACTCTAAAGCTTGTTACTTATTATTTCTTGTCACGAACTCTATGAAAGCTCGACCTTGATTGATGTCAATGTGCGTTAAAAGAAAATGATTTATGTGCCATGTCGTACTTTTTCATAATAATAATATTAGATTTCTAGCGGTTTTTTATATTGATTGTCAGTTGTCACTATTACAAGACACGAAATGTAGCATTATTCAAATTTACTTTTGATTGATGTCAATGTGCGTTAAAAGAGAATGATTTATGTGCTATGTCGTACATTTTCATAATAATAATAATATTACATTTGTAGCGGTTTTTATATTGATTGTCAGTTGTCACTGTTACGAGACACGAAATGTAGCATTATTCAAATTTACTTGACTGTAAATACAGGATGTAACAAAGTTAATAGTAAAACAGGTTTTCTCTCAAAGTATTGACATTTAGGGTTCGATAATAATAATATGTCGTTGTCAACCTCAGGTTTACATTATCCATCCAAATTTTTTGTCTAATTGACCTTTGTTAAAAAAATCTTACTCTCTTCACTCTCTCTCTTTAGTTAAAAAAATGATTGAGGCTCGTATGTCCTTTGGGTCGGACACATGTAGGAGGAATAAATGTATAATAATATGACTGTGTACCTACAGCCAAGGTAAAAGAATATAGATGCGCGCAAAGTACCAAATATAATATATGTAATCGGGTGAATATCTCAGCGTTTCAACCACTTAATTTTAGTGACATCATTTTTGCCGAAGTTTCTTAACGTCTCAATGTTATACTTCGTCATTTGTATAAGGTACCGTGCCTCCTTCAAATGACTAAGTAGCACATTCTAACGAATAGAAACTTTGGCAAAAATGATGCCACCAAAATTAGGCGGTTGAAACGCTCAGATATTCACCCTTTTCCTATAAGGTCGCGTGTAATAAATAAAAATAAATATTTCATCAATTAAAAAAAAACTAAATCTTGCGTTTAAAGATTTGTATTTTTTATAATTAGCTTTTACCTTTTCTTTAGCTTGTCTTATGTCCCACTGCTGGGCCTTCCATATCTTTTGCCAGTCGACTGTCCTGACCCGGTTAATATGAGCAGTACCCAGGCCCTACTTAGTTGAATAAGTATTATAATTATAATATTCTATTATTCCTATTTTTTTTTGCAGATTGGCGAGTCTTCAAACGAGAGCCCTGTTAAGAAGCTATAATTTTTTTTTTTAATAAAATACTGCACCTTACATAGATGTTTTATTTTTAAAACATTCACGAAATACAAGGTAAAATTTAGTAAAAAACCTTAACAGATTTGACTTTTTCCTGCAAGTTTTTATTATGCCGCGTCGGTGACATACGGCAACATGCTTAATGGTAAGTAATTACCATAGCCTATAGAAGCCTGCATATCCAGAGAATTCACACACCCTGATCCTTTCAAAACCTAAAAAATCGTTAAATGAAGAAGTGTTGTCCCTGAAGAAATCCTGAAAACCTAATCTATGCATTGTGAATGAAGTTATAGTATTTTATGCAACCGTTGTTTAAGAGTGGTTAAAAAAGGAGACACGCCACTCTCT